>APFE030266047.1:25594-114175 GCA_000404065.3 Pinus taeda | reverse complement strand
ATGTCAGGTTAAAGCTAACTTTCAAAATAAATTTGTTTGAATGCACAAACATAAGTTAGATAAAATCACATTATAAAGCATGGTCCACAATTTTCATGATGCATGCATGGTTTGATGCTTTTAAAGGTTTTACATATAATTTAAGTTCATGAATATGTAGAAATGAAAGTAAATTTTCATTTAGTTGGTACATTTTTCTTTCAGTCATTCTTATAATGTTAGTAAATGAGTCTTAGTAAATAGCTCAACCAACCACAATCACAAAGTAAGAGAACAGTAACAATGCTTGGCTCAACCAACCACAATCACAAATTAACAAAGCATTAACAACACAATATACATCACGAATTAACAAAGTAGTAAATCCTCAATACAGATCTACAACTTAAGAGTGCACAAAAGGAAATGCTAACAATGTACTTGAACTCCAAGTTCTCAAACATGAATCCAAGTAGAAGAAATTTTTGGGTAGTTCAATTAAAAAAAGTCTAATGGAATTCCATCCTTAATGATTCGTTCATTGTCAATTTTTGACATTCTCAAATTTTTAACTTTTAATTGCTTTTTTGATTGAACTTCTATCAACTTTATGCGCCCTGCATACACTAAGTGACTATATTGAAAACTTATGACATCATATTTTCAGTCTCAAAAGTAAACATTACTCTTAGTTTGGTGAGTTTCTTGGAAAAAATAGCCTTTCAGTATAATAGACCCTCTTTCATATATAAAACAATTATCATCATAGTCTTCGAATAACTTCATCTTTCGTTAAGTTCACCATGTCAAATAATAATTGATATTTTCTATGTTGTTAATGGGTGAAACTACAACAAAAACATCTCCTGCACAATAAAAAAAGTGTAAATTCAAATCATAATTAACATGAAATTAACTTTATCAACATGGACTTGATTTTATTATCTATTTCTATATCTCTACATTTTAACTATTATCTAGATAGTTATACACATTAATTTTAAAAACATAAAACATATGTAATGATAGTGGAAAATCTGTGCGCAATTTTATGAAACCAACGTTTCGGACTGGCTAGGTGAGTCCATCATCAGGGCAATGATCAGTGTATTTTGAGAAGAGAGTCGTGTAAATAATAGAGCTATAAATAGATGTTTGAAAGAGAAATTTAAAATCTGTACGATTTATCATGTCCGCTTTATTTTATGATTAAATAATTAATTAAATACTTAATGATAAGTTTCATTATTATTAATATAATGTTTATTTAATTATTTAAATATTAGTTCTTTTCTATTTATTATTTTAATTAATCATATTTAATAATTAATTTAATAATAATTCTAATGATGATTTTATTAATAAGATTTCCAATTTTATATGTCTTGTTATTAGAATTGTTAGTTATGTATATTATTTTAAGCATTTATTTATTAGCTTGAATTACTATATTTATTCCTAGATGTTATTTAATTACTTAGTTGTACAATCTTAAAATTACTATTGTTTTTATTGATTTAATTAAGTCTATATTTATAATGTGATTTGTTAATTTACTAATTAATTATATTTGTTTATTATTTTTGATAAATTGATTATGATTTGTATTAATCTGTATGTTTATGTATATTATTTTAAGCATTTATTTATTAGCTTGAATTACTATATATATTCCTAGTTGTTATTTAATTACTTAGTTGCACAATCTTAAAATTACTATAGATTTTATTTATTTAGTTATGTCTATATTGTAATGTGAATTGTTAATTTAATAATTAATTATAGTTGTTTATTATTTTTGTTAAATTGATTATGATTTGTATTAATCTGTTTGTTCATTGATATATTTTTAATATACTAATTTATGATATTATTATTGTTAATTGTATGTATGTATTAATATTATTATTAATCTTATGGTTATTATAATGTTTTGTAATCTTATTGATTAAGCAATTGTTAATATTGTCATAATAAAGATATATTAATATTAGTATTTAGTATTAGTATTATTATTATATTATTTTATTTTGATTTTAATTATTTATTTATTTAATTATTTTTGATTAATGTTTATTCATTTTCTTTATTAGGGGTTTCCAGGTACTGCTTAACTTGAGATTGTCATCCCTATTCAGGTTATTGGAAGATTTCTCGATTTCAATTGCCTCTTTTACTGTTCTTTTTAAGTAATGGTCTTCCTTGTGGACTAGTTTAGCTTGTTCTATGCAGACATGATGTGAGGAGAGACATGCGTGTTCTGCTAGACCTAATTTTTCCGACCTATTTCTCGTAATATCACTAATCTGCTCTTTTAATCTTGTTCCAAAGGATCTCCCTGTTTCACCTATATAGACTTTTCCGCAGGAACAGGGAATATAATAAACTCCTTTGTGATTTTTTCGGTCTAACAAGTCTTTAGCAGAATCAAGCATGTTTCTAAGGGTGTTAGGGGGAGTGAAAGCAACCACAATGTTATGCTTGGCAAGAATTTTGCTTATTTTATCTATGGTTCCTTTAATATAGGGTAAGGATATTCTAGGGTTTTCCTGAAATTTACTTCTTTTTTGTTTATTGGATATGGAATTTTTAATAGTTTTATTGATAATGTGTTTTTGATAGCCATTGTTTATAAAGACCTCCTGGAGATGGTTAAGTTCTCCCTCTAAATGATCAGGGTCAGAGATTCTAGAGGCTCTGGTGGCTAGGGTTTTGATGACACCAATTTTTTGTTTTGGGTGGTGGTGGGAGCTTGAATGAAGATACCTGTCAGTGTGAGTCTGTTTTCTGAAGACTTGATAGCTTAGTTTTCCATTTTTCTTGGTGAGGAGGACATCTAAGAAGGGGAGTTGGTTGTCTTTTTCAATTTCAATTGTGAATTTTATGTGTTTAGATAGGCTATTTATATGAGATAAAAATTCTTTAAGTTTGTCGAGACCATGGCTCCACTTTGCAAAAATGTCGTCTACATATCTTTTCCACTCTTCAGGGGTAAGGGGGAAAGACCTGAGGGCCATATGTTCAAAGTGCTCCATATATAGATTGGCAATTAATGGTGATAGTGGAGAGCCCATAGCAACGCCGTGTGTTTTCTCAAAGATTTTTCCTTTGAAGTTGAAGTATGAGGATTTAAGACAAATACCTATAAGCTCCACAGTTTCGAGATCAGTGATTTTCTTTAATACTTCTAGGGCTTCATCCACCGGGATCATAGTGTAGAGAGATACTACGTGGAAGCTAACCATAAGATCATTGTCACCGAATTCTAGGTTTTTGATCCAATCTATGAAGGACGCCGAGTCTTTGATGTAAGATGGAGTGTTGCCAGATAAAGGTCTGAGTTTATTTGCAAGATATTTGGCCAACCAGTAAGTAGGGGATCCTATAGTGTTAACTATGGGTCTTAATGGAACACAAGATTTATGGATTTTGGGCACTCCATAAATTCTAGGGATGATAGCATTGTTAGGGATTAATCTCTTTTTGATATTGTCATCAAGGGAGGAGTTTTTAATTTTATTACTTACCTGGCAAAGGACTTTGTTGCTGGGGTCTTTGTTCAAAACTTTATAACAGCCACTATTGTTTAGGTGTTCTTCCATTTTATGATCATAATCGGTTCTATCCATGATCACGGTGGCATTTCCTTTGTCAGCTTTTAAGATTATAATGTCTTTGTTATTTCTGATGTTTTTCAGTGCTATGGCTTCTTCCTTAGATATGTTGCTAGGAGGAGGTTTGGCATTTCTTAGAATTCTGGAAACGTCCTGTCTTATTTCTTCGGCTGCATTTTGGTCAGTGTCTTTAATAATAACTTCAATGTTGCTTATGATGTCGGTTACGGGGATTTTGGTGGGAGATAATGCAAAGTTCAAACCTTTTTCTAGAAGCGCTTTTAAATTATCATCAAGGACGAGCTAAGAGAGATTAATTACCGTGGGTTTCTTGAGAAAGTTATTGGGCGCATTACCAGAGATACTGATATCATCGTTAATTTGTTGGATAGAGTTATTTGAGAGGGCACTAGGGTTATTGGCAGCGAAGGAGGATGTATCATTGGGCATGATTTTTAGCTCTTGCTGTCCAACTCTCTGCGCAGGTCCGTTGGAGACTTTCAGTTTTGACACCCACCTATGCTTCTGCTGCTGTCCGTGTCTGTTATTCTTCTGTCTGGTTATGCTGGAATTACAGATCATCTACTCTTGCTCTTCGTTCTACGTAGGAGAGTCGGAGACTTGTCTATTAAGATCAATGGGAGCTATAACCTGCGCATACCTAAGTTTTTGAGGTTTATTTAAATTTTGTTTTCCTTTTCTAGTCTGCGTGGTATAATGGATCTGTTCTACGTTCTGTGTCAGGGTGTCAGGCAATTGTCGCGTTATTTCATTGGGATCTACATTCTGCTCATGCCTCAGCTTCTGCGGTCTAGTTAATTGCTGTTGTCCGTTTGTATTTTGATCAGGTCCGTTCGAGTTCTGAATTCTGTTCTGCGTTGGAGAGCTGGAGTTTTTATTCAAGTCCGCATATCTATTCAACGGAGCGGGAGGCATTGTAATTTGCAGGTTGGAATGTTGTTCTGTATTTTGTGCAGCTTTCTCACCATGTTTATTGGATTCATTCTGCGTGGGTATGTCCAGGCTTGATTTCCGCACTGTTTCACTGTTAGAAGGCCGTGTTTTTGTATCCTTTTCACCATGCATCGGGTAAACATAAGCACTCCCAGCCACCCTGTGGGCACCTAAATCGCGGTCTCTGCTTTCGGAATTGACATTCACACTTGACGTGTAATCATTTTTAACATACAAACTTTGAGACAAAGAAGCTTCCCGAGAGACGGTGACCTTATTATTCGCACTACTGCTGGAACGGATGGATAATTGGGTTCCTTCTACCCGCAAGGGGCAAGGATTGGTTTGGAGAGATAAGGGGTTGGAAAGCCAGTTATTTTTATACATGTTTTTACTTTTTAGGTTAATGTTCCTGAGAGAGTTAAGTTTTTTGGATTTTTTGGCAAGAGTAGAATCGAGAAATATTTCAGATTTGGCAAAAGTCAGAGCGTCTAAGTGCTGCCAAAGATCAGAGCTAAGGGTGGATGACAATTGAAGGTGAAGATCTAGAAGATTTTCAGAAATTTTAATCAATCGAGATCTGGAAAATTTAATTTCATGTTTTAAGAGAGTTTTACTGAGATTATTGAACAGAGAAATGTTTCTCCCTCGCTTAAGCAGATGGCTGCATTTGGAAAATTGTGGAGTGAGGTTTTCTTCTCTACATTGCTTTAGAAATATCAGCGTGGAAAGGCTTCTCGCTCTTGAAATTCTCATCTTCTCAAAATTTAAAGCATTGTTCATAATGTCCCTTCCATGGTGGGACTTAATGGTGTTGAAAAGAGAATCCATACATAAAAAACATATATATAATATATATATATAATATATATAATATATATATATATATATATACTATATATATATATATATATATATATATATTATATATATTATATATATATATATATAATATAATATATATATAAAGCAATTAAAATGTTACCTTCTCTAACAAGATCAGAAACTCAATCACCTTCAAATGATACTATAGTCTCCTCTGGTTCCATCTCTTCGAAGCTCTCAACTAACATTTTATTCTTTGTATTTAGTTCGGTATGTTTCCAAGATTTTACATACATATTGTTCTCACAGACATGAAAAAAACAAGAATATTTTATTTTATCAAATGCAAATGCATTTGGTCATCCTTTATTTAAATTGAATGGAATTTTTGAGTCCCTTTTACTATTTCAGCTTCATATGTAACTGATTTATCTACATCTTCAACTCCAAAATGCCGAAAAGAACCTATAGTAAATTCAAACAAGAATTTAAATATGTTATGTAAAATAAAATGTATACATCAATGATAATCATCTTCATATTGCTTAAACTATATAATTTTTGAATGTTTAAAATTAGAAAATTAATAAAAGTGATCGTATATTAAAACTACATACAAGTTAATTTGTGTATATGTACATAACTCTATACCTTCCTTGTTGGGTTAGTCTAATGGCTTAGTGCAACATTGCACCATTGAAGAACTTGTCCAGCTAAGTCAAGTTTGTTTTCAACGTGGTCCATTTTATATCTTCGAAGTGCTTATTTCATACATGCCCTTGCACCATCATGTGCTCCTTTTCCATGACCAGTCTTAAAGAAATTCCAACAATGTTTAATGTGGATTTTCTTAAGAAGACAACACAACCAAAATAATGATCGTTACGATTTGAATTGACCCACGCAGCCATTTGACCATATCCAATGTTCATTGAATTTTATTCCACGACCTTTCAATGAGTCATAAACCTTATCAAAAAATTGTTGTACAAAGTGTGTATCATGTGTTTGATCATCACTGATATAAAAGTGATATTCTTTAATAACATGTTGATTCTCACTAGCGCTTTCTATATCATCAAAATTTTATTCAACATCTCTGTATAGAATATGGAAAGGGATAGAGACTTGGTCAGAATGATAATATTCATTTTATATTTCATTTTGTGCAATAAATGTGTAATTCTCTGCAAAATCAACTATTGACAAAATGGTCCCTAGTGGAAAACTTTCACAGGATTTTTTGAATTGCAGGTCCTACCATCAAGCTCTATACAAATTCTTGGTGTACTTATAAATTTATGTCTCAAATTTCCTCAAAAACTCTATCATAGGGATTTCTTCTTCTTGTAAATCAATCATTTTAGCACTTGTACTATTATTTGAACTAATTGATGTATGGATATATTCATATCTTTTCCATTTCACTTTTACGTTAGGCAATGAATGATCATTTATATCAATAGAATATTTGTTGTGAAATAAATTCAAATTTCCACAATGATCACATTTTTTACCATCAACACATTTCTTTCAATAAAATAATTCATGAATTTCTCTTGCACATAGAATTTCGGATATGAAACCATGGATAGCGAAAGGAGGAGGTGAATTTTTCCAAAATGTTTTACCAAAATTAAGGAATGCGTCATAATATAATTTAAATTCCACATGATAATCACAACAACAAGTGTTCGGTATAATGATAGGTTTAACATACCATGGTTTTTGTTGCACAAAAGTACTGATTGAGACATTAATTCCATGATTTGCTTCTATGAAATTATTGAACAACTCTATCTAAGTGGTGTCCAAGATATGTTTTGCATGTTCTTCATATTGATTTCGTGCTATTCTTCACCACATCACATCCCTTTCTTTTGGTGAAACACGTGAATTTTTCATCCAATATTCATATATTATTTTTTTATCTTCTCCAAGTCTATCTTTGTATGGTTGCCTACAAATAACTTCCCAACCAGCGAGCTCATCATTTACATCAATTTGCAATCAAAATTTCCTATGTTTGTGCAATGTTTTACGTCAGGGCCCTAATATTTTTTCCATAGATTTTACGAAATGATTTTCTTTAGTACTTGATGAAACCACTGCCATTTGTATTGCTCTACGTGAAACTACATTATTTATTTATAGATCTTCCAATTGTTTTTAGACCACTATTTATATTTTTAATCACATTTTTTTATCTTTCATTGATTTTCAAATACCCAATAGATTTGTAGTGTCTTTTAATTTCTTTGATGTTAAGAGACCTCTCAAAATTTCAGTTTGAAATGTCACACTTTGATCTTTGCAGAACCTCTCAATAATGACTTTAACACAATATCATATAACATGGTTAGTTTTTTTTATCTCCATACATTTTAGTGTCAACATTTTCTAACATCTCATCATCGATATTGATGTCATTTGTACATATGAAAATTAAATGTAAATAACTATAAATATTCATTAAAAATAATTAAATTAAAAATAAATAAGTTGAATGAAATTGAAATAAATAAATATGTAAAATTTAAATATATATATATATATAATATAGATATATATATATATATAATATACACTGATGGTGATTAAACTGCTTCACCTGGAATCTCTCTTCAACACCTTCAACAACATTATCATTCATTGGTTCATTATCTTTTCCACTTTGTTTTTAACATTTTCAATCTCATCATCAATGTTATAAGGAATATCTCTCTCTATTTACATTGCAAAATAATTTTCATATTAGTTCATCAAATAAAAATAAATTTCACAATACAATAGTTAAATTTTAAATATAATTTATAATATTTATGTTTACATACCTACTTCAACTTCTAGTTGAGAATGATTTTCCCTTTCAATATTTACACACTCTTCGTTCTTTCTTTTGTAATAGTTTCTCCCGTACTCTCTACAAGCCTCAATTTCACTTGTTCGATCATATTTTCTCTTACAATTTCTTTGACTTTCTATGATAATTCAATCTATGTAGATTTTTAAAATCCAACCTAAAAAAGGTCAATTTCAAAATCCTCCAAAGAAAAGTCACTTTAAAAATTCACCACAAAAGAGATACTTTAGAAACAACTAACGTAAAAAATTAAGCCAGAAGAATTTACTTAAAAAAAAACTCACTTAAAAAATTTAGCACAAAAAGCCACTTCAATTTTTTTTCCCAAAAGAGTTACCATAAAAATTAAGCTAAAAAATCTCACTTTAAAATTTAACCCAAAAGACTTAGTTTAAAAATTAAGCTAAAAAATCTAACTTTAAAAATTCAACCCAAAAGACTTTATAAATTAAGTGAAAAAAATTTCCTTTAAAAATTCAGCCCAAAAGATTTAGTTTAAAATTTCACTCCAAATGAGGTAAGAGTGCGAAAATGATGTTTGGGCTCCATTTATTTATATCGTTCAGGTGATTTTTTTTTTTCAAAGGGTCATATCATATTATTTTTGCGGCCAATAGAAAATATTGACACATTTTCGATCGAAATTTTAAATATAATTTGACCAACATTTTAAAGTAATTCAGTTGAATTATTTTTCCGTTTATTTTAATGGGCTTTGACGACAAGCACAACTTCGACCAAATGAGGTTTTAGTTCGATCGAGCTGTTTTAACCTACAACTCTACAACAACTTGGCTCTGGTCACTTGTTTCCAACTTCAAAATGCTTAAACTCCATCAAATTTGGTGAATTTACTATCAGAACCAATACCATCATTTGCAAAATTGAATTTACTTTCAATAGATATACATTTTATGGAATTTCATCGAAATTTTCGAATTTTAATCAATTTTCTAAGAAATTGTGTGCAAAATTTTTTTTGAAGGTCATTATGATTCAATGAAATAAAAAATTTATATCTTCTAAAATACACAATAAAAAAAGTATGAAAATTTTATGGTTCATTACATTGGTCCGTCTTCTGTAATTGGTAGTTTTTAGATTCTTAGTTTATAAGTAATATGTTGAGAAACTTGATGCTCAACCAAACATCTTCAAAATATGCAATTTTTCCATATTGGTTTGATTCAAAAAATTCTAATAATTATGATGTACATCAGTTGGTTTCGTAAATATAATGATATCGAAGTAGAGTCTTTCTATATTGTTGTAACCCATTTTTTTTTCAAAAACACCAAAGGAACAAAGAATACACTAGTGCTAAAAAGCATGACGTTTTATGAATCTGTTGATTTTAAAACAACATAGCCAAAAAATTGCTAAGTTGACAGATCAAATGTGAATGAACAAATTCCAAGAAATAAGTGATAGAAAGCTAATAAAATTTCTGACAAGTTTTCTTTTATTGTAAAATGAAATTTTAATGAAGAAAATTGCTTTGCCTTGCTGAAAGTTGAACAACTTCTAAAAACGATATTTTTATTCTCAAAAAAGGGTAAAAAGTGTAACACAACTTCACATAAATAAAAATACAAGAGGGACATATTGCATTTTCAATGGATATTGAAGTTAGGATTTTTATGTATATAAAATTAGCACAGATTAGATTCTATCAAGTGTCGAGAAGATCAAATCTCTCAAAATGAAAACTCTTTTTTTTAGTGCAAAACTTGAGGGAATCAAATCTTGCAAAATGCAAAAAAAAAAAAAAAAATTAGTGCAAAACTTAAGAAAATGTTTGCACTTATAGAGATTTGGTTCCACTCATTTCTTGATAGATCCTTAGTTAAGATGGATCTATTCTGATTATTTTAATAATATTATTTATCTTATTTAAACTGCACATCTCTAGATATAAAAATGTTCTCATTATTTTTATTAAACCTTGATATAATATATACGAAATATCCATGGAATATTTTAGTAATTATAACCTTTTAGGTTTTAGAATTAATTAAAAAAAATGGTATAAAATTAAATTAAAATATTTTTATTGTGAAATGAGTTATGCTTTCTGGGCATGTGGTATTGATAAGTCATGGTATTGTAAAAAAGCCTATTTACAACTTAATAATATCCATGGTAAAGTGAGGTGAATAACCTTAATTAAGAATATTACTATATTGTAAGTTTATTATCAGTAATAAGTTTTTATATGCTTATTAATTAAATTTAAATATGGTTACCAATTCATTATTTTAATTTACATGGTAACATGGATCTCAATTTATAGCTATTATTTATATGTAATATATTTTAATATGATATGTATACAATAATTTTCTTTTATCTATTTTTTTCTATTAATGAAACAAAATTACAATATGAATTCAAAAGATGGGCGGTGGGAAAACGTGAAGATGAGATTGAAGTCAAAACAATATTGTTCCATAAAAATGTTGTGGAGATCCTGCATGGTGGCGGTTAGGGTTTGACCCTAGTCAACCTTCTCTTTCAAACTTTCATGCCTGCTCGAAATAATGGTGATTGGTTTCTTATTTTGACTACTGTGCCATTGGTTGGTTCTCCTCAAAATGGGAGACAAATCTGCCTACTGCTTAGCTACATCGTCCTCTTCAGAGCCTGGATCAAATCACATGGTTTCAATTGAGATTCCTCATGTGGAAAATGAACCTCATTCCTCTGCCATTGTTCCTGGGAATGATGGGAAATTGTTTTCAGCTACTTTAGTGTCTGTCTCATCGACAGTGTCACTTGTGTTTGGTTCTAATGGTGCCACCCCTTCTTCCCCTCTTGTGCGATCTCTCTAGGTGCCATCTAAGTCCTTTTGTGATATGGTTAAAACTCCATATTGCATTATTCCTTCTGCATTCAAAATGATCCCCATCAATGAGGCTCCAATGGTTGAAGATACTATGGGAGAATAATCCCTCAGTGAAGCTAAATTTTACTCTAAAGTGGATTTGATTTGTAGGTTCATTAGGCTTTGAAAAAAATTGTTGATTTTCACTCCTGGATTAATGGTCATTGGAAGCCCCTCATCTCAAGTGAGATCAACATTTATCCCTTGGTTAGAGGTTTTTTTATCATAGTATTCAATAATGTTGGTGATTGTGTCAGGATTCTTGAGACTGGTCCCTAGTTTTGGGGTTGTGCAGGTCTCTCTCTTTAACTTTGTTTTTCCTCCTTCGACTCTCTCTTGTTTTCAATCTCTACTACTCATGCATGGGTAAGGCTTCTTGATGCAAGGCCTACCTTGCATAACCCAGAATCTTTAAACACTCTGCTCATAAGCATGCATCTCAGCATTTGCCCAAACACACGGTAATTTCAAAAATCTTCTAGTAAGTACTTGGCTACAAACAACAATGGTTATGAAACCATTATTAATGCACATCTATACACTTCATCCCAAACTTTCAATCATAACTCCCATTTAAACTCTCAAGCTTTCATTCATAAACATCACATATGACTTTTAGAACTGGGTTTCTCTTTACAATCAAAAGTCAACAAAATGTGTCCATGCTTTAAAAGTGAAATCTGCCAAATTCACACCACTGCATTTTGAAATTGATGAGTTTTGGATAGAACTCCATACTACTACTATCCTTTAAAATAACAAAGGATTAACTTTGAACCAAGCATTTGGATTCCATTCGCTGGCTGTCACGCACTCTCCCACAGGTGTCTTGACATCTACACCATGGAATTTAAAAATTTCTGGCAATAACAATCGATCACCACAGCAACACTTAAGATTCACTTATGCAAAACCAAATCGATATTCAAATTGACTGTCCCAGAATTAAAAAACCAACTCCACTCAATCATTGCAAACTTCGATCCATTATCTCAGGAAAACTGATCACTATATATACACAACAGAATTTGAAAACTGTACATTTACATCGATATCACAGTAACAATTGATGGAAATTTAAATTGATTACTTCTCATTCAACTCGACTCAAAATTTAAAATTTGTTTTCCTTCAAGCGCTATCCAAATCGATTCACATTTGCAACTTACAAAACGCAGTCCTGGGCTTCATAATTTCTCCAATTTCAATTGTCCACGCATTCCTTTACCATTCAACGTTGCTTTCTGCTCTGCATTTGAAACAAAAACCACTCTCTCTGTGACCTTAACACCTTTACATGTTTCCACATTCCGTTTCTTCAGCTGTTCATTGGCATATCATAAGTCGATTTTGCATCTCCAGTATTCACAATCACTGTTCATGAACACGCTATCAGCACGCTTTATGGTGGCATATAAATTTGTTCTTGTCAAAAATGGGTCTGTTTACAATCCCAGAATTTATGCTTCTACGTTTTCCTCAAAGGCTGAGGTTCCAAGTCATGCATTTTTGAAAATTATTACAATTCATTAACGACCAACTTGGGATAAGTTCTGATAGCAAATATTAATTGGATTGGATCTTCGTACTAAGGCGATTTTCCAAACTCAATATCGATTCAGAACTAGTATCGATTCCTATGAATCGAACCATTCAATACAACTCATATCAATCACTAATTATTGAATTGGTTATTTATCTATATAAAGACTGAAATGCATACAATCGATCTACAATAATCACAAGCTTATAATAATCCAGTTTGCCAAAAACAGAGGTTTAGTCAACTCAATTGTATTTGGAGAAATAACCACTCACGCCCTACAGTCAAAGACTATGTATGGCAGTTCATATAGAATTGATGCAAATTTAAACATATCCAATCTCTTTCTCTGGTATGTGATTTCAACAACTATTTCATATATCACATCGACCTTGTTCAATGAACCGCAGACCCAAACATTAAAACCTACTCAGTGCCATCAACATTCGATCAGTATTGTATTGTGTTATTTTAACAAAATTGCTTCTGTTAATCAATCAACTATGAAGCCCATACATAATTCAATTCTTTCGATTGCCTTTAAATCCATAACCACAACCAAGTCAAATGCACACAGTTCAACTTCTAATTTCATAATTTAACAACCAATACATATAACCCCAATCAACATATATGTAATCTCAAACAATGACTTACAACCTTTTGTTGGCCAGATTTTCAACATTCATGGCCCTTACAATTTGCCAGAGGACTTACGGCCTTAGCTGTTCAACCTATTCTCAACCACACTCTCTCACTCTCTCCCACTCTGAGCATGATCTAAAAAATCCTAAAATCACTCAACTAAAAGCTCTAAAAATCTACATGCAATGCATACATATGGAAAAAATCATCTTGAGGCTTTATTCCATCTTTTTCCCTATTCTAAAATAGAAAAGCTTCCTTATCACTTAATGATCCACATCCATTCTTTTTAAGCCTAAAATCTCTCCCTAGTTTTATTTATTTATTTTCAGAATATCTAATTAAATCACACTTAAAAGCCCAGATATTAAACTGACTTGGAACTTAGGAAACTAATTCCACAAATGCATGACCCCCTATGTCTATTATTTACAAGAATTTCCCTTTGGGCTGAATGCTCCTGCATCAGACTCCCAAGGTAGAAAATATTCATGATCTCCTGATCATGTGTCTTCTGGTCTTGGTCTTCCTGGATCCCACACTTTGTTCTACAAGTCATCATGTGTTATTTCTTGCTGCCTTTCTCCCAGTTTCCACATTTTATGTTGCATCTCTCTACTGGCCGTGCTCTCGCAATCTTCTGTTGTCTTCCTTTTGTTGCTTCTCTTTTGTTTCACGGCTGCTAGTCTCTTCAGGGATTCTTTCACCATCATCCACCTCATCACTTCAATTTCTCTGTCTAATAGATTTTCTCCAACATCTTCAATAAAAAATGTACTCACAAAACAATTGTTAGAATAAAAAATATAAGTCATGAGTGCCTTGTACTCCTTTGCCAGCACTTCAATAAACTGTTCTGAATCCTCCTCCACTATTAACACATCAGTATGCTGATCCAAACTTTACAAAGAATCCTCTGAAGAATTCTCAACACTGTCGACCAGTCTTCCTCTCATATCATCTCCTTCCATGATGTCCTTTCTCTCTTGTTCACTGCACTGAACTCTTTCTTCTCCAATCTCCCTGTCATACTGTGGATTCTCCAACAAATATTCTAACAATGCAATTTCTTTATAGCATCATTGAAGCATATCATCATCACTTGCATTCATACATAAACTTTCAGTTTGCACAAAATGTTCAACAATATCAACTGTTACTTCCCTTATCTGCACTTCAGACTCATTCTCTTCTTCTGCATCCATAAGAACTTCCTCTTGTGTTGTAACAGTTTCACAAGACTGTACATCCTCCTCAGTAAAACCTGTAATCACATCACAATTGTCAGCTACAAAAATACACGGTTTTACATTATCCAGTTGATCTGGATTTTCCCAATAACTCAAGAAATCATCAATGATCTTCTCTTCTGTTTCACCAATGGAAACCTCCTCTGCACCTACAAACACACACAACTCATCAGTTTTAAAACCATAAGAATTTTTAGTCCTGACTGCTTCCTCCAACATTTTGCTTTGAACATATCTGCGTGTGGAATCTTCAAATTCCCTCTCTCGCTCAAGAAATCTAAGTCCCTTTTTCAACAAGGCAATCACAGTTTGCCTCAACCTCCTCTGCAATTGTCGCCAAATCACTCTCTTTCCCTTCAGTGGAAAGATCCATTTTCCTTTCTAATTTTCCTGCTCTTGCACCCATTCTTCTAGTACCTGTAATTATACTTTTATTTCTGCAATCTTTCTTTCTCGGACTTCTGCAGACATCTCATCTCTGTGGAATTTCTCTGAACCTCTTCTCCCTCTAGAAAAACTCCCTCTGCCTCTGGCAGACTGCTTCCTCATGAGTTTCTCACTCACCATGAGTTGTACTAGCCTCTGCAACAGCAAGCTCTCTTGCTGCCACTTACCTCACCAAGCTCTCCTCACTCAGACTTTTGGTAAGTACTGGTTCACTGCCTCTAGAACCTCTTGAGCACTCCTCTGCTCTCTTGAGGCTATCTCTTCGACTCACCTTCTTCTTCAAGAAACTGCACTTGTCCTCCTTATCCAGCCTTCAGTTGAATACCAGGTTCACTGCCACCCTCTCTGCAACCATAAACTTAAATCATAAGTTTCAGATCAAAAAAAATCATCTCACCTTTAAGATCTTGCATGATCTTGTCCTCTTTCTATTTCTGCAATCCTATTCACTTGTGTAGTTTTCATATCAGATTTCAAAATCATTCATCACACTTCAGTTTTCAAAAAAAAAAACAAACATCTTCAGCTGATCATTCTAACTTTGATACCACCTGATGCAAGGCCTACCTTGCATAACCCAGAATCTTTAAACACTCTACTCATAAACATGCATCTCAGCATTTGCCCCAACACACGGCAATTTCAGAAATATTTTGGTAAGTACTTGGCTACAAACAACAATGGTTATGAAACCATTATTAATACACATCTATACACTTCATCCCAAACTTTCAATCATAACTTCCATTTAAACTCTCACGATTTCATTCATAAACATCACATATGACTTTTAGAACTGGGTTTCTCTTTACAATCAAAAGTCAACAAAATGTGCCCATGCTTTAAAAGTGCAATCTGCCAAATTCACACCACTGCATTCTGATATCGATGAGTTTTGGATAGAACTCCATACTGCTACCATCCTTTAAAATAACAAAGGATTAACTTTGAACCAAGCATTTGGATTCCATTCACTGGCTGTCACGCACTCTCCCACAAGTGTCTTGACATCTACACCATGGAATTAAAAAATTCCTGGCACTAACAATCGATCACCACAGTAACACTCAAGATTCATTTATGCAAAACCAAATCGATATTCAAATTGATTGTCCCAGCAGTAAAAACCCAACTCCACTCAGTCATTGCAAACTTCGATCCATTATCTCAGGAAAACTGATCACTATATATGCACAACAGAATTTGAAAACTGTACATTTACATTGATCTCACAATAACAATCGATGGCAATTTAAATTGATTACTTCTCATTCAACTCGACTCACAATTTAAACAAATTTTACCTTCAAGCGCTATCCAAATCGATTCACATCTGCAACTTACAAAACACAGTCTTGAGCTTCATAATTTCTGCAATTTCAACTGTCCACACATTCCTTTACCATTCAACGCTGCTTTCTGCTCTGTGTTTGAAACAAAAACCACTCTCTCTGTGACCTTAACGCCTTTACATGTTTCCACATTCCGTTTCTTTAGCTGTTCGTTGGCATATCATAAGTCGATTTTGCATCTCCAGTATTAACAATCACTGTTCATGAACAGGCTATCAGCACGCTTTATGGTGGCATATAAATTTGTTCCTGTCAAAAATGGGTCTGTTTACAATCCCATAATTTATGTTTCTGTGTTTTCCTCAGAGGCTGAGATTCCAAGTCATGCATTTTTTCAAATTATTACAATTCATTAACGTCCAACTTGGGATAAGTTCTGATAGAAAATATTAATTGGATTGGATCTTCATACTACGACGATTTTCCGAACTCAATATCGATTCAGAATTGGTATCGATTCCTATGAATCGAACCATTCAATACAACTCATATCAATCACTAATTATTGAATTGGTTATTTGTCTATCTAAAGACTGAAATGCATACAATCGATCTACAATAATCACAAGCTTATAATAATCTAGTTTGCCAAAAACAGAGGTTTAGTCGACTCAATTATATTTGAAGAAATAACCACTCATGCCCTACAGTCAAAGACTATGTATGGCAGTTCATATAGAATCGATGCAAATTTAAACATATCCAATCTCTTTCTCTCGTATGTGATTTCAACAACTATTTCATATATCACATCAACCTTGTTCAATGAATTGCAAACCCAAACATTAAAACTCACTCAGCGCCATCAACATTCGATCAGTCTTGTATTGTGTTATTTTAACAAAATTGCTTCAGTTAATCAATCAACTATGAAGCCCATACACAATTCAATTCATTTGATTGCCTTTAAATCCATAACCACAACCAAATCAAATGCACACAGTTCAACTTCTAATTTCAGAATTTAACAACCAATACATATAACCCCAATCAACATATATGTAATCTGAAAGAATGACTTACAACCTTTTGTTGGCCAGATCTTCAACGTTCATGGCCCTTACAATTTTCCAGAGGACTTATAGCCTTGGCTGTTCAACCTATTCTCAACCACACTCTCACTCTCCCACTCTGATCTTCAATGCCTTTGAGGCTTCATAATTTATAAAACTTAGCATGATCTAAAAAATCCTAAAATCACTCAACTAAAAGCTCTAAAACTCTACATGCAATGCATACATATGGAAAAAAGCATCTTGAGGCTTTATTCCATCTTTTTCCCTGTTCTAAAATACAAAAGCTTCCTTATCACTTAATGATCCACATCCATTCTTTTTATGCCTAAAAGCTCTCCCTAGTTTTATTTATTTATTTTGAGAATATCTAATTAAATCACACTTAAGAGCCTAGATATTAAACTTACTTGGAACTTAGGAAACTAATTCCACAAATGCATGACCGCCTATGTCTATTATTTACAATAATTTCCCTTTGGGCTGAATGCTCCTGCATCACTTCTTAATCTCCCTATGCATTTGTGGAACCTTGCTTCTCTTAATTTTATCTTAAATGCACATATACTCATATACATTGGGATATGGACTTCAGTAAGAGATTTCCTATTGTGATTAAGTTCATTGGTCCTAAATTCTCCTAGGATCAATCCCTCAACTACAAAAATGTTTATTTTCATTGCGAAGGCTACTATGACACTAGTCATTCCCTAATGACCTATCCCAATGATGGGAAAACAATGTCAAAATTCTCTTCCATAAAACCAAAATGGTGGGATGGTGTTTCTTTGATCATTATTCAATTTCATGAGAGGCTCTTTCTTCTGCTTATCACAATTCATGTAGCGCTCAAAAAGGTGTAAAAATATTTGAACCAGTCAATAGAATATCTCAGGCTTCACTCATCTCATCTAAAACCCCTGTGAAGGTTCCTAATGTTGAGGCGGTTCCGGTTAATCCGAGGTAAACAATATCTACCATTGCCTCTCCATAATTGTCCAAAAAGAATATTTCCTCGACATGTGAATTCACTACTTTGGACAAAGGTAAAAATGATGTTGATTCTTTGGATCGAGAAACGTTTTTTGTCATCAAAGGAAAAGGGATCTCGTGAGAAAACCAAGTGGATGCACTTCTTGCCCATCCAGAATGCAAGGTGGAATTAAAAATTCAATATTGTTTAAACAATGGTGATATTGTTGATCCAACATGAAATGGGGCTTGGACCCACGTTAAAAGAAACGTGAATAATTCTCTGAGAATGGTGGAAATGAAACCAAAGAAAAATATTGATTAGGAATGTTTTGCAAATTCACATGGAATTGAGGGGTTTTAAGTAAAGTCTTTAAGTGGAACAATATCATTCGACATGTAGTTTGTGAAATTTTTGAAAGATTCAAGGTTGTTCCTCCATATTCTAGACCGAATCTTAAAGGACTCTTGGATCATTTGATCTCAAAAATTGTAATTTCCTTCTTTTATTATTACAAATTCTTAGTAGTTCCTTTAAAAAAAAATTACAATATAACAAATTTAACTTTATTACTTTTTCTTTTTATTATTAATTAAGCCAACATTTAAATGTTTACATTCATTTAGAACTATAATATCTCCCCTATACTAGGATCTATATTACTTTTAACCTTTTATTATTTTTTGATTGAACTGACATGTGAATGTTTACAAAAGAAACATTTATGCCACTACAACATGGTCCTATACTAGACTGTAGAGTAGTTGTAGACACAATCATTTTAAATTAAGATGTTTTGGAGGTTTAAAAGTAATATCAAATTTTGTAAGGATTATAAAAAATAAGTAAAAGTCTTGGTTAATATATCATTTTAAGTTGAGTGTTTTTGGAGGTTTGAAAGTAACATAAAATTTAGTAATGATTATAAGAAATAAGTAAAAGTCAATTAGTATATTGAATTTTGTATTGCTTATAAGAAATAAATAAATGTTAATTAATATATTAAATTCTTGACCTAAATAAAAATAATAAATTCATATTATATTTGAAAGTAAATGAATATAATAATATAAATGGAATTTATTAATTAATATAATAGTAACTTATTTTTAATAGTAATGAGAATTTTGGCAGATATACTTGAACCCATACAGTTTGTGAAAGAAATTGTTCATCAGACCATAGCGAATTTAAAAATCATGATATTTTCATAAATATTTTCATTTTATATAATGATTTTTAACATATTTCCATGAATAAAATTTCTTGTACATTCATTAAAAACAATTCTTTATGGTCTCATCATGTTTCCTTTGCACTTTTATTTGTAATTTTGACACCTAGGTAGTGAGGCACATATTTATGGCAGTAGGCTTAGTGAGGGGGAATTTTTATCGTAGTAAACTTGATTTGTTAGGAATTACTAAAAGTTTCTAATTTATATGGAGCTGATAACTCAATTGGTTAAGAACATGTTTTGTTTTCCCACAAATATGTTTTATTTCACATGACTTAACTTACATATGTCAATCATCCAATCTCAACTGCTACTCCAATATCTCTATTGTTCTCATACCCTCTCCATCATTTATGCAACACACTCTCACATATTGGGCATCTTTGTCTCCATCTTTGGCATCTTGGTTGAATAAATGTCTTAGATCTCTGTACTTTCTCTATCATTTTATTAGATTTGCGAACTCTAACAAAATAACTATACCTATATTGAGTTAGCAAGGCTTAATAAAGGCTCAATAAATCCAATATTCCAAAGACATACAAGAATTATAAATTCTCACCATCTTGTCCACATATTGTCATCGCTACCAATAGGTTGGTCATCACCTATCACACTATCTCATAAAAATGGATGAAAATTACCTTGGTTGCCATGTTTAAACCATTTGACATTAGAGATGCTTCAAATATCCTCATACTTGTGATATTTATGAGATTTCCTACACTTGAAACTCTTGTAGGTTCCAAAGTTATGGGAAATATCAATTGGTTCAATGAAGTGAGTTGACCGCCATAATGTGAATTGAGCACCATCTTATGACACCATCTTAAATAAAGGTGCTTTAACTCTTTAAGTCATGTTATTGTGATATGGTTAAAGCTCCATATTTCCTTATTTCTTTTGCATTCAAAATGATCCCCATCAACGAGGCTCCAATGGTTGAAGATACTATGGGATAATAATCCCCCAGTGAAGCTAAATTTTACTTTGAAGTGGATTTGATTTGTAGGTTCCTTGGGCTTTGGAAAAAACTTATTTATTTTCACTCTTGGATTAATGATCATTGGAAGCCCCTCATCTCAAGCAAGCTCAACATTTATCCTTGGTTAGAGGTTTTTTTATCATAGCATTCAATAATTTTCATGATTGTTTGAGGATTCTTGAGGTTGGTTCCTAGTTTTGAGGTTGTGCAGGTCTCTCTCTTTAACTCTATTTTCCCTCCTTAGACCTTCTCTCATCTTCAATCTCCACTACTCATGTATGGGTAAGGATTCCTAATCTCCCTGTGCATTTGTGGAACCTTGCTTCTCTTAATTCGATAGATAATGTCTTAGGCAAGTTTCATTGATGTAGCAAAGACAATATATTTTATCTCAAACGTACATATGCTCATATATGTTGGGATGTGGACTTCAATAAGGGATTTCCAATAAGATTAAGCTCACTCATCCGGAATTCTTCTAGTATCAATCCCTAGACTATGAAAATGATTATTCTCATTGCAAAGGCTGCTATGAGACTAGTCATTCCCTCAAGACCTATCCCAATGATGGGAAAACAAAGTCAAAATTCTCTTCCATAAAACCGAAATGGTGGGATGGTGTTTCTTTGATCATTATTCAATTTGATCAGAGGCTCTTTCTTTTGCTTCTCACAATTCATGTAGTGCTCAAAAAGGTGTAACAATATTTGAACCAGTGGATAGAGTATCTCTGGCTTCACTCATCTCATCTGAAACACCTATGAAGGTTCCTAATATTGAGGCAGTTCTAGTTAATGCGAATAAACAATAGCTAACACTTCCTCTCCATAATTTTCCAAAAAGAATATGTCCTTAGTGTGTGAATTCACTACTTTAGACAAAGGTAAAAACAATGTTGATTCTTTGGATCTTGCACCCTTTTTTGTCATCAAAGGGAAAGGGATCTCCTGGGAAAACCAAGTGGAGGCACTTCTTCCCCCTCCAAAATGCAAGGTGGAATTAAAAATTCAATTTTCTTTAAACAATGGTGATATTGTTGATCCAACATGAAATGGGGCTTGGACCCAAGTTAAAAGAAACATGAATAATTATCCAAGAAAGGTGAAAATGCAACCAAAGAAAAATATTAATTAGGAATGGCTTGCAAATTCACATGGATTTGAGGGGTTTTTTGGAAAGTCCTTAAGTGGAAAAATATCATTCGACATGTGGTTTCTGAAAGTTTTGAAATATTTTGGGTTGTTTCTCCATGTTCTAGATCGAATCTTAAAGGACTCTTGGATTATTTGCTCTCAGAAATTGTAATTTCATTCTTTTATTAATACAAATTCTTAGTAGTTCCTTTAAAAAGAAAAGTACAGTATAAAAAATTTAATTTTATCACTTGCAACATTTTATTATTAATTAAGCCAACATTTAAATATTTACATTCATATAGCACTATAATATATCCACTATACTAGGATCTATATTATTTTAACCTTTTATTATTTTTTGATTGAACTAACGTGTGAATGTTTACAAAAACAACATTTAACCCACGATAGAATGGTCCTATATTGGACTGTAGAGTAGCAGTAGACACAATAATGTTAAATTAAGATGTTTTGGAGGTTTAAAAGTAATATCAAATTTTGTAATGGTTATACAAAATAAGTAAAAGTTTTGATTAATATATCATTTTAAGTTTGGAGGTTTGAAAGTAACATAAAATTTTGTAATGATTATAAGAAATAAGGAAAAGTCAACTAGTATATTGAATTTTGTATTTCTTATAAGAAATAAATAAAAGTTAATTAATATATTGAATTCTTGACCTAAATAAAAATAATAAATTCATTATATTTGAAAGTAAACGAATATAACAATATAAATGGAATTTATTAATTAATATAATAGTAACTTATTGAAGGTTGGAAGGATGGCAGCCTCCCAGGCGCAACCACATCCTGACATGGGTAAGGCCTTTGTAGTACAACTGGTACTATTCCTCTACTAGATTAGGCTTGTTCCTAGCAGATGCTTGGCTCCACACAATTACGCTCCTCCCATTCGATGCACACCTACCTTACCCCCTATGACCATGATTGAACCCTACCATTCATCGGATTCTCATTGTTGTTTGGTCCCCTCTTGTGACGGTTACTCCAGAAAATAGTGGCGCCTAAACTAACCCCTGGGGCAATAATGGAGACCGACCTAATAGACTACTCTGAGGACCCCCTCGAAGGCATATGCATTTTTGGTAGGCAGTCTAGCTTTAACGTTTATTTCCTGTTTAGCGAGCAATTAACTGAGGTTATTGCTCCACTTTCGCCGCTCATGGGTCTGACCAGTGTAGTCATCGATCTGCCTGAAGTGTTGTCCTCTTGGCCACCCTTTGACATTCCTCCCTTGGCACTGACCCCCCATCATTCTGCAACCAAGAAATCTGGCCCTGATCCAGCGGCTAGTTCTTCCAGCCTCTCTTCACTCTAATCCTTTGTCACCTCGCATTATCCCTCACAGTCTTTGTAGGGAGTGTCTCTACCCTTTCTTACTCCCATCATCCCAACCTCTACTCCTGTACCCCCTCCGGTTGCTACTCAAACGTCCCCCCCCTTGGATTTTTTCCCTGCTGGCCCTGACCCAACATCCCTAAACTGTAACCCGAACCCTGCGAACCCTAATTTTGATGAAGCTCAAGCGTGTGCAGAGGCTGTGAAGCCAAGACCTGGAAAGAGGTTGAGGTGTGTTAAACCCAAGGCGCAAAAGGTTTATATTAATTGGGAGGAAGACTACCAGTGGCAAGATACCATGGACATGGCAGCAACAGTCCTAGTGGGTAGAGTTAGGGGATGGAATTACTCTGTGGCAAGACTAAAGTAATGGGTTGCGGAAATCTGGGGCCAACATCTAGCTGATCTACCTTTCGTATAGACCTTTGTCCGTGGCTGGTTTGCTCTGCGTTTTGCACGAGCATAACATATAAATTGGGGATTGTCCTCTTTCTGGCACATTGAGCAGGCCCCGGTAATGTTAAAGAGGTGGAGTCTGCTATTTGACCTAGACAGAGAATAGGTTCGAGTTGGGCCAATTTGGGTCCATCTCCCCAGTCTGTCATTCCATTTTTGGACTGAGGACATCTTTAGGAGAATTTGGAACTCTCTGGGCACCTATTTAGATTATGATAAATCATGCCTCTCCACTCAGGTTATGCCCTATGTACGAAGTTTGGTATACTTGGATATTAAAGGAGGGTTGTAGGAGAAAGTCACCCTGCATTAGAGGAATTACAATCGTACCCAGATCCTTGACTATGAGGGGGTCTCATTCTGGTGTAGAAGATGCCACAGAGTTGGACAACTCTATAAAGATTTCCCACTACTAGCAAAATCGAAGTCTGGGAACAAGGGGAAGTTATCTCCCTCATTGAAATCTTAGACACAGGCGGATCACTCGAATGAGGTAGATAAAATAGGCACTGATGCAGCTGGATCCATGCTAGTCTTGACAATACTGAAGAAGCATGGGAAAGCACCTCGATGGCCTGCTTCACCTCCATTGACCAGGTCTAAGGTGGCCGCAGGATTCACGTTATCTTTGGGTATGTTAATTCATGACCCTTGCTCTGCATCAATTACTAGTTCTTCTGCATATAATGATATAGCTATGGGACTTCAACAGAGCCCTGTTACCTCGTAATCCTGCCTCAATCACCTTGAATGTTCCCTGATTCCCCCTCCACCTACTATATCTTGTACGCCCCCTTCCTTTTGCTGAGGAGTTGCCATCTGATTTGATACTTGGAGCTGATCCCATCCCCCATTGATACCACCTTTGCTCACTTTCTCGGTTCAAGGCTCCAGATGCTATAGGCATTGGACTAGTCCCTTCCCCCACCTCTACGAAGCTCCCTTGACGTACGCCATCCTCCTTATCAAAAGTTAAATAACAAACAGGGATGGAGGTTTCCACAGGAAAATAACTTACTCTCGATAGGGTCCTTAAAGCACAGATTTCCCTAGAGCTGCCTCCACCATGAAGGTCCTCTCCTTCAATTGTAGAGGGATTGCTAGTCGCAAGAAAAAACTAGCATTGTGAAGGCTTCTCCAGAATGAGTTGACTGATATTTTCATCCTACAAGAAACCCTGGGTGTTGCTGATGCCATTTCCCCTCTCCTGGAATCCATGATTCCATGATGGAATTTTCAAGCCATAGATGTAAATTGACGCTCTGGTGGCATTGCCCTAGGGTATAACCCTCACTTGATTAAGCTGATAAGCACTTGGGGTGGCATTGGATTCATAGGGGTGGATACCTTCTCTACCAAACTCGGAACTGAAATCAGACTGTTAAATGTCTATGGGCCTTGCCACCACCGGGAGGAATTCTGGGAGCATCTTCTGACATCCAATATCTTGCAACCAGACAATATCATTTTGTGTGGAGATCTTAACTTCTCCCTTGGATTTTCTGGTTCATGGGGGCACCATGCCTAGGTCAATCCTCTTATCGGCCTTCTTTGAGCAATTCCTAGAAACTCACAGTCTCATTGACATCCTAGCTACAAAGATAGTCCCGACATGGAGGAATAGAATTTGTACAAAGGATAGTCTTACGAGGAGGCTTGATCACTTCCTCATAAAGAAGCGATTCCTGGAGCTAGGATATACTTACCACCAGTGGGCTGGCTCGGGTGGCTTATTAGACCACTTACCGATATACCTTGATATATGGGGAGATATAAGTAAGCCACGAGCCCCCTTCAAATTCAACTCCTCCTGGTTTAAGGATGATTCCTATATCTGGCTTATCTCAGACTTTTGGAAGGCCCACCCACCTGCTATCAAAAGGAACAATTTACCCAATGGGTTCATCGATAACGTAAAGGAACTGAAGAAGCTATCAAACATTTGGGCTCATAACAATAGGATACAAGAAGAATAAAAATTAAGAGACATTGAATTAGAAATTGTTGATATGGACAGTGAAAGCGAGGGTCTCTTCCCATCAAATGATCATAGGGATAAGCTCACAGTCTTAATAACCAAAGGGGGGACATTCTTAAGGAAAGGGAGGAAACTTGGAGATTGAGAAGAAGACCA
Source organism: Pinus taeda (assembly GCA_000404065.3). Taxonomy (NCBI): domain Eukaryota; kingdom Viridiplantae; phylum Streptophyta; class Pinopsida; order Pinales; family Pinaceae; genus Pinus; species Pinus taeda. The sequence goes on along the minus strand of APFE030266047.1, from coordinate 88,523 downwards.
ATATGGCTGATGGAGGGAGATAACAACTCCAAATTCTTCCATAATTTTGTAAATGGAAGAAAAGCAATCAACACTATCTAGAAACTGACAAATGAGCAGGGAATTGAGGTAGACACCTTCCCTCACCTAACCACTCTCACCACCTCACATTTCAAACAGGTCTACCAAGCTCCTCCCAATGCCACCCTTGCAGAGGTTATAAGGGTAGCACAACTTTTCCCTCGATATATCAATCAAGAGGATGCTATGGAACTGCATAGAGAAGACACTTTAGGGGAACTGGAGGCCACCTTGAAATGGTTTAAGAAAGACAAGATCCCCGGTCCAAATGTCTACTAGGTGGAGTTTTATTTGGCCTTTTTTGATATCCTAGGACAAGATTTATTCAAGGTCATCGAGGAATGCGGGATATCTGGACGAATGCATGGGGCCATCAACTCCACTTTCATCACTCTCATCCCCAAATTAGACAATTCGTTAACTTTCAATGACTTCTAACCCATTTCCCTGTGCAATTGCATATACAAAATCATCTCCAAAATCATTGATTAGACTCCACCCCATTATTTCCACCCACATCTCCTCAGAAAAATTTTCCTTCCTTCAAGATTGTCAGATTCATGAAGCTATAGGAACGGCCCAAGAAGTATTGCACTCAATACAAACAAAGAAGATCAAAGGTATGATTCTCAAAGCTGATCTATCTAAGGAATTTGACCGGGTAAGCTAGTTATATATCAGAATGCTCCTAACACATTTAGGATTTCCTGTGAGAGTTCTAAAATGGATAATGTGTTGCATCACTAATATATCCTTTAGTGTCCTGATAAATGGTGTTTCTTCTCCTTTCTTCCACTCTAAAAGAGGACTCAGGCAAGGATGTCCATTATCACCCCTACTCTTCCTACTGGTTATGGAAGGGCTCAAGAGACTGCTTAAGGATATGCACCTTAGAGGCAGCCTCTCGGGCATCAGGATCACAGACAGGTGCACGATAACGCACCTCCTCTTTGTGGATGATGTGTTAATCTTCGTTAATGGGGGATTAGGATATCTGACTACTATACAACACTCTATCAAACTTTTCAAAACTACAACTGGCATGACTATTAACAACTCAACATCCACCATTACTGTATCTGACTGCTCCCCACATGAGATCCAACTCACACTTCAAAGGTTTCCTTTCACTCTGTTGTAGCTGGAAGAAGGCCCCTGGTTACAGGATGAAGCCACTCGGTTACAAAATAGCTGACTAGACATGGTTGATCTCTAAGCTAGAAAGGAGACTTAATATATGGTATCACAAGTATCTCTCCAAAGCTAGAAGACTAGTGCTTATCAAAATTGTTCTTGAGGCCACCCCAATATACTGGATGTCACTAGCTTGGATCTCAAGGGGCATCCTTTCAAGAATACAAAATATCTGCTGCAGGTTCCTATGGAAAGGCAAACAAATAGGGAGGATCTTTGCATGGGAAAAATAGGATCTATTGTCCATTCCTAATAAATGGGGAGGCTGGGGCATTAAAAAAATTGGAAGATTCCTCCACAGCACTAGTGGCCAAGCTAGGATGGCAATTAATCACCTCTAGCAGTCTTTGGACCAAAGAAGCCTCCTCAAAATACTTTGATCCATTAAGGTTGATGGACTGGATGAGATAGAAAAGTTGGAAGAAATGAGGGATCTCAAACATTTGGAAAGCGGTACTGAAATTATTGTCACTAATCCGTGACGGACTTACTTGGAGAATTCATGATGGGTCATCTGTTCACATCGGAATTGACCATTGGATAGGATGTGGGAATGCACACTTATTACCAGAAGGACTAATCTAGCATCTCAAGAAGATAGGCATCACCAACATCTGTTACATTGCTGACCAGGAGAGATCTACCTTCCTACACCAAGCTTGGAAATCTACCCACAGACTGAACTTACCTCATCATTGGTACCATCTCTAGAGGGCATACATAATCACTCTTACTGAGTCTCACATCTGAATACTGGAAGGGGAGGATGATATTACATGGGCAATAGCAAAAAATCGTTGGTACTCTCCCAAGGAGGGATATCTTCACCTTGCCAATAGACATAGACCACAACATATTGATATATGGTGGAAAGGAATGTGGAAACTCAAAGCCCCCCATAGAATAGGACTACTCATGTGGTCAATGCCGAAAAAAAAAAAGCCCTCACCATAGACAATCTAATTAAAAGGGGTCAACATGAGCCATTTTGGTGTTGCCTATGTAAAGCCAGCTCAGAAACAGTGGATCACCTATTTCTCTGTTGCCCCATCACCACTGACCTCTAGAATTCTACGCTCTCACACACCCCTACAACCAACTCAAGGAGTAGTCAAGCTATCAAGGAGGTTTGGGCCAATTGGTGGACAACAACAACCCCGCAGAAAGCAAGGAACCTCCCACTCCTCATCAGCTGGGAAATTTGGATTTCTAGGAACTGCACCATCTTTGTGGACATCACCCCCCATTGGCCCTCCATCATTGCCTGAATCCTTTCCGACTACAGTAATATACATGATGATGATGATATCACTCCACTGAGACATATCATCCCTAAAACCATTTATCACTCCCAACCTTGGGCTTATTTTGACAGATCAACATAAGAGGCTAAATGTGGCGGGGGGGGTGTCGTACTATACTTAACTAACTCCCATTACTATCAGATACAAATGGGACTTGGAGGAGGCACAAACAACTATGCAAAACTCATCACAACCAAACATCTCATTCAATTTGCTATTGAAAAAAATTGCAGGAATCTACAAGTGTTTGGTGACTCAAAAATTGTTTGCTATTGGATAAACAAAATGACAACATGTCATGCATACACTTTGTGACAAATATTGGATGAGTTTCATAGATATATATCATATTTTGACAGTTTTACATGTCATCAGATCTATATGGAACGAAACTCACTCGTTGACCAACTTTCTAAAGAGGCAGTAATCCGGCCACGCGACATCTGGATGATACAAGAACAAAGAGAAGGGGAGTACTACCCATATTACCACCGCCCCTACATAGACCATGTTGCACAAGCTCACCAAGAGCCTGATATCATTTGATATGAAACCTATTTTTATGTTTATATTTATATCCTTATACATATTCAGCTTCATGATATAGGAAATACCCTTTGTGTAGAGTAACTTAAATTTTGAGAACTAAATAGTACATATATAAGGAATGTCTCCCTGTGTGGAGAACATATTTATATCTGCTTTTATTTTTTGACAGGCTTACAACCTATAAATACTGCATATGCACACAACATCTACAACATTTAATTTTCCTTAATTATTAATGAAAATTATATTTTTTCCAAGGGGAAAAACATAATAGTAACTAATTTTTAATAGTAATGAGAATTTTGGCAGATAGATTTGAACCCATACAGTTCGTGAAAGAAATTGTTTATCAAACCATAGTGAATTTAAAAATCATAATATTCTCATAAATATTTGCATTTTATATAATGATTTTTAACATATTTCCATGAATAAAACTTCTTGTACATTCATTAAAAACAATTCTCTATGGTCTCACAATGTTTTCTTTGCACTTTTATTTGTAACATTCCCACCTAGGTAGCGAGGCACATATTTATGGTAGTAGATTTAGTGAGGGGCATTTTTATGGTACTAAAATTTATTTGTTAGGCATTATTAAAAGTGTCTAATTTATATGGAGTTGATAACTCAAGTGGTTAAGAACATGGTTTGTTTTCCCACAAACCTATTTTATTTCACATGACTTAACCTACATATGTCAATCATCCAATCTCACCTGCTACTCCAATTTCTCTACTATGCCCATACCCTCTCCATCATTTCTGCAACACTCTCACATACTGAGCATCTTTGTCTCCATCTTTGGCATCTTGGTTAAATAAATGTCTTGGATCTCTATACTTTCTTTGTCATTTATTAGAGTTGTGAACTCTAACAAAATAACTATACCTATATTGAGTTAGCAAGGGTTAATAAAGACTCAATAAATCCAATATTCCAAAGACATACAAGAATTATAAATTATCCCCATCTCGTCCACATATTGACATAGCTACCAACAGCTTGGTCATCACCTATCACGCTATCTCATAAAAATGGATGAAAATTACCTTGGTTGCCACCTTTAAACCATCTAATATTAGAGATGCTTCCAATATCCTCATACTTGTGAGATTTATGAGATCACCTACACTGGAAACCCTTGTGGGTTCCAAATTTATGGGAAAGATCACTTGGTTCAATGAAGTGAGTTGATCGCTATCATGTGAATTGAGCACCATCTTATGACACCATCTTAAATAAAGGTGCTTTAACTCTTTAAGCCCTCTCATTGTATTGGGCAAAGCCTTCAACTACACACAAAAGTAAAGATTTAAAACTTGAAGCACTAAGAGATTACCAATGCTCTCAGCATATTTTATCAATTCCCATTGGCCACTCATATCAATGAACTCAATCAGTATAAGCCCCTACATTGACATTGACAAGCTTGTTATACTAGTTTTAGACAAATTTAGAACCCTGAGAGACATGACATTACGACATAAGATTCTTATTCAAAAATAACAATGCAAGCTAATTAATGGATTTGGTTGAGCTTGTGCCACATTCTTTAAAATCTCCATCGCTTTCATAACTTTATCCATCAAGGATTTAGGAGACTCCAACAAAACAAGAACCTCAATTTGGTCCATTTCCAAAAGCATAACAATAATTTTGGCTGCATGATCATGTTCCAACTGATCCACCAAAGAATACAAGCTTTCTCCAAGCATTGTTCATTGTTATTTGAGAGTTGCATTTGGAAGAGCTAAAGCCAAAGATCCAATAGGTATAAGTTGTGAAATAATTGTCTAAATTACATATAAAGGAATGCCAAAGGAATGCCACCCATGTCTAATGAAAAAGGATGTATCCCTCTTGCCACACTACATAAATGAAATTCTTTAACATTTCTTTTGAATAAATAACAATATAACAATATAGGTGATTACCATGAGGTAATATATATTATTCTATTAATGATAGTATTGTTGTAATTGTTTTCGTATGAGTGATACATCACTTGCAAATCTAACAGGCACAAATTCTCTTTTAAACAATGTACAAACCAACAACCGCAAAATTCACTATAAGACATCTACTCTTACCCTTATATAAATATTTAGATGTTAAAATAGAAAAATAATACACACTTAATAATAAGAGATTAAATGTTTTAGAAATCGTTAAATTGAAATTTTGCATATCATATAAAAAGTAAAATAAAGTTTAATGAGGATTTTATTAGAGTGTGGTTTACGTTGCCGGCCTCCTCCGCCGTGAAGATATCTCCCTGGGTTGTTTGGGGAGATTAATTAGAATGAAAAGACTTGCAGGGAGATGGGGCCAATGTTTGTCATAGCAGTTACCACCTGGCTACCCTTTTCAGAAAAAGATAGGTAGCAAGATAAGAATATATTTATAATATTCGCACCGCCACTCCCCAACTAAAATTAGTTGCAGCCATAATCGATGTTGAGTGGTCGTTGAAGTCAACAGCAACAGGGTGCTCATAAAAGAGCGACAGGCGAGACAGAAGCAAGACGATACGTATTCTCTGTAGTTGAATACAACTACATATACTCTGTAGATTAAATTTAAAAAAGAAAAAACTAAATTCGCATGGATTATTCTTTCCCAAATTTAATAAAAAAATAATTGGAATCATAATCCAATTTCTAAATTTTCCAAATATTAAATTAATCTATATATTAAAATATTTTATAATTTTTTTTAAAAAATTAAATAATAAAATTTAAAATAATTATCAATATTTTTACTTTTCAATATAAAAAAAATCAATATGTAATGGAGAATGTTGATAACCATCTCAAATGTGCATAATTCACTAAAAGGAATTATATGATTGTGAGGTTAGGTCATATTAAATCAAAGGAAAAATCCTTGCTGCTATGGATTAGTATAACTATAAAAACATAAAAACTTAATGACTCCGTACTACAAGAACAATGTCGAAGTAAGGATTACCATATAACAATATAATTATCTTATATTTTTAATAGTTATTTTATCATATAGGTTGAATTTGAATGGATCATAAATTTTTTTCAAATTCTTTTTTACCACATTAAAATTCTAAATCACTTAAAATTTTAAACATCTTTACTCTTTACAAAAGTCAATACTATTTTTGTTAAATAAAGTAAAAAAGATATATCACACAAGATCCAAAAAATTGCTCCAAAATCTTTAAATTTCTTTTATAATATTTGTAAAAGATATTTAAAAAAAAAACCATTTCCTATGAATATATTAAAGTCTCTAAGACATATGCTTCAACTTCAAGTTGTAATATTTAAAAAATGTGTGTATGGAAATAAAAAATCATTTATCAAATAATATTATAAATTTAATAACTTAGAATTAAGAAAATATTAAATTTAATATAATATTAAATTTGTTATTTTAGGCCAATAAGCCTTCCTTTGAGTGAGCTTTTCATCTACACTTAGTTTCTTTGATTGACATTTATTATATGCTTTTCTGTTTACCGATTCATTATCCTCACTCCGCATCACATCTAGCAAGTATGCACTCATCAGGTTACTTGTATTTCCATGTTTCTAAAGCGAACAAGTATCAAACAAGCAACCATGCACTCTATTGATTAGAAACCTGTGAATGCATATCATCCCAAAAAGGGTGTTGTGTAGCAGAGGATTTTGGTGTATGTTTCCAGGGTTATCTTCTTTTGGCTGTGTTTCTATTTATTATTCATATTTATATTCTTGTAGCGTGTGTGCTGGTTTTTGATGTAAAAAGCTCTAAAGTTCATGTCAAATTGTTCTTGAATTAGTGAATTCTCTTGGTTTCTTAGGGTTTGTGGTTGTTCTTATGTTAAGATCATGTTTTATTTCCATTTTGGTTTGTCTCATAGTATATGTCTGCTTTGATTTCCTATTTTCCTTGTTCTTCAAATTTGTTTCCGAGGGTTTAAATTCTCTTGGTTTCTTAGGGTTTGTGGTTGTTCTTATGTTATGATCATGTTTTATTTCCATTTTGGTTTGTCTCATAGTATATGTCTGCTTTGATTTCCTATTTTCCTTGTTCTTCAAATTTGTTTCGAGGGTTTAAATTCTCTTGGTTTCTTAGGGTTTGTGGTTGTTCTTATGTTAAGATCATGTTTTATTTCCATTTTGGTTTTTCTCATAGTATATGTCTGCTTTGATTTCCTATTTTCCTTGTTCTTCAAATTTGTTTCCGAGGGTTTAGTATGGGAAAATCTCCATTTTATTTAAAGCGGTGTGATCACAATTGCATTTCCTAAAAGTGTTTTTTTTAAAAAGATCGATAGTAATTTTTTGTTGTGGTTTTGGATTTTCTATTTTGATGTTTGGGCTTTGGTCTTATGCTTTCGTTCTTGCTCTTTGTGCTGCAGATCGCCTTTTTCCTTGAATCATGGTTCGTATGAAGCCAACGATGGTGGTGGAAGATGCATGCAATATGGGTTAGTATTTAAATTCAAATCAATTCATTATAACTGGGTGACAAGAATTAGATGCACTGCTATTAAACATCATTTTTTTAATACTTTCTTTTTGTTTTTCTTCATTTTGGAGGTTTTCCGTGACTATAGATATAGAGAGAGTCCCAGAATAAAATTTTTTGTATTTGAAATTAATCTCTTGTCAATCTCTTTACGTTTTCTTCAAATCTTAAAGTCGGGAGATTTTCGAATGCTCTGAAGACTTCTGTTCAGATATTTTGTGCTCTTAGTATACATTGATTTCAAAATAAGCCTTTTATAATTTTTTCTTTCGTTCTTTGTTAGATATCTTTACTCATGGAGCTATTTTATTTTAGTTCACCACGTTGAACACATTTTTTCTACTTTGGGAATATCCTCTCACTTGGAACCATTGAGTGGTGTAATGGCATCGCGCAAGTGATATAGTAGCAGAGTATTTGCTTGCTTTTTGCATTCTGGGGAAGGATGGTAGAGAATACAACGATCCAGGGTACTCGGATTCTAATGGTTGCTAGCCTGGTTTCAGCTACTGCCCTCACTGGCATCGATGTGAAATTGGCACCTAGAGCATGCAATTGGCAATTTGAACAATTTTCTGTAAGAATACATGCCCCATATGAATGCATGCCTGCATATTTCATATTCATTACAAAAAACATGTGGGAATATGCATACATCTCATCTCATGTACCAAGAGAAGGGAGTAGTTTAGAATTTTATTGACCTAAACATTTGGAAGTCAATATGCCCATATCATGAAAATATATGGTGAATCAAATAAATTGAACCCCGACATTTTCATGGTACTTATTTATAGCACCCTTGAACTAGTGTAGTAACAGAACTTTCTGTGAACAACGAGTAATTGTCTGCTACTGTAATCTAGTAGAAGTAGTGGGGTAGCCTCTTTGTGTCCATGACCCAGCAATAAATTTATGTTGGCACCCTTTAATGCAGTCAGTTTTATTTCAAATTTCTCTCTAACAGCGAGGTCTATAGAACAGCACTTGTGTCAAAACAAAGTTTCCCTGGCTATCAACTACTTTTCTTTATGATTTAGTTCTTTCATTATACTAAGTATAGTTCTCTATTGGAGGGGAAACTTTGGGCATTCTCCTTATTGGAGGTGGAGAAACTTTGGGCATTCTTCTTAATTGAAGGAGGAGAAACTTTGGGCATTCTCCTTAATTGGTAAAAAAAAAATGGAGTGGATTCTCTCTGTTGCTAACATTGAAAACCTATAGTTGATGCATGTGTTCTTTATGTGGAACTAATTTCAATTCTTAACTTTATCTTCTTTAGAGCTGAAAAACTATTACATACTATGCGGGGCTATAGTATCCCACATATTTGTTCTATTTATCCCAAGTTTTCACCATAAGCAAACCTATCTCATCTCATAGAACAAGAAAAGAGGTTGTGCCAAAGTGACCTCTTTGTATTGCTAACATGAGAAGAGTATTTCTGTGTGTCTCGCTATTTTCTTCAGCTTAATTTACTTTCTACTAAGGCAATGAATCTCACGGAATTGAAGTGTGCAAAAATAGCATTCATTAACGTGGGGCTGTGACATTTCTGTTTTTAACTGTGAAGGAATTTATCCTGGTCATTTGTTGTCCTTAACATAAATATTTAAGGTAGTGAGTGTCTACATTGTTTGACATGCATACCCATACTGTATTTGGTATTTCTTCCCTGAAATATAATGGAGATGTTCAATACATTGTTCTTTAATGTAACATTTATACCTTTTATTTATTATATATAATTTTGATATATTCTTATTGGTATCTCGATGCATCTTACAAAGTGGTGAAAAATGTGCCATACAGGGATGATTTTACTGATGTGTGTTTTCTTGATACTGATAATTGATGGCAGATGTTCACACTAACGCCGGAGAAGCCAAATAAGGGCTCCGTGTTGTAATGAAGTCTTTGACTGTAGGAATTGTCATAATGAGGCCAAAGTATGATTCTTTTTCTTTGCTTCATTCGTAGCTATTTCGAGTTCAACGGTTGTGTTTCAATAGTTGTGTTTGGCTTATATACTTGTTAAAATAGAACTAGAAAATTACGTCTCTTCTAATTTCATTTGTGAGGGTATAGTATGGACTGATCTCATATATGAACAGAATTCAATGGATGTCCATCCACTTGACAGACATGATGTACTATGCCATGAAGTTCGAAAGGTAAGGTTCTATCTTGTTTTCTAGTTAGATGTTATTCACTATGATGTTTGTCTTAATGCTCTGAACAATTTGTATTCTTTGTAATTGGTAAAGATTTTTTAGGTTGTAACATCATAATATTTTCTGAAAGTATATTTGAAAGATGTAAAGATTTAACTTTTATTCTTCTCAAAAGATAAATGGTTAATTATCTAACCAATTTTATCTAACTTGCTGGATTACTATATTGCTTTCGTTTATGTATAGTTATTCTCGTATGTTTGCAATATATTGCTCTTGTTATTTATAGTTATTCTTGTATGTATGCAGGTTATCTGTTCACATTGTAGAACTGAACAAGATGTAAGAGCTGAGCCTTTTTAATTTTAATAATGTGCATAAAATTTAGAGGTAAACACTATAATGCTTCTTGAGTTATTTTAAAAATGATTATGCATTGTCATTTTGTAGGTTCACCAAACCTGCGTTATTTGTGGTGTTTGTATTGGAAAGTACTTCTGTGAAAAATGCAATTTCTTTGATGACTAGGTACGTTTTTAATGCCTTTTCAGGTTTAATAGTTCTGGTTCAGGAAAACAAAGAGTTTCATTCTTACAAAATTATAAAAAGATGGTTTGGATGTATACGCTTTTGGTTCTAATTGTACTTGCCACTTTGGTTTTCCAGGACTCAAAACAACAATACCACTGTGACGGATGTGGAATTTGCAGGTATGCTTTTCTCTTTTTCCTTTGATGTTTCTTTCTCTCTTGTAAAGTAATCTTTCATGCTATTGTGAAATGTATTAAATGTATTTCTTGCATTTGAATTTAGCTACTTGTGCTGGTTTTCAAAATTGGCGGCAACGATAATTTCTTCCACTGTTATAAATGTGGTATGTTCTTTATGACTTCTCAAATTATCACTGCTTCTTCTCAAATTATCACCGCTTCTTCCCTTGTTTCATTGTAGTGCGAGAATGATTTATTTGCTCATGTACCTTTTTCTAGGATATTGCTAGTCTATCTGCTTGAAGGATTGCCACCCTTGTGTGGAAAAAGAAATGCACCACAACTGACCTGTGTTTTGAGGTATGTCACACTTATATGCATAGTGTAGTAATTGTAGTTTTCCTTTTATAGCATAATTTAGACTGAAGTTATTTAGATATCTAAACCCTCGTCTGTTGACTCCTCTGCAGTGTTTATTCGACTCTACAAAGCTTATCAGCGTATTGCCTTGTGGTCACACTATTCACATGCATTGCTTGAAAGAGATGCACAAGCATCTTCAGTATGTTTCATATGTGGCCCGTTTTTTGCCCTGGCTCACAACCTCTTCTTTCCAGTCTACCTATACTATTACACAATACTAGATATACTTGCACTGATATGCCCATTGATGGTACCTTCTTCAGCGATCTGTGGTCACAGCTTGTGGAAGCTTTAAGTTTATATCAAATGTCTTTCCATTTTAACATGTTTGTTTGTCTTTTGCAGATTTTCTTATCCAGTGTGCTGCAAATTTGTCTGTGATATGTCTAAATTGTGGGAGAAACTTGACCGAGATGTAGATATTTTCGACAAGATGAACATCTTGAAGTCATCCTGCAATGGGTTGTATAAAGAGTAGCTTAATATATGTGTTTTTGCTCATTTTGATTTCTCATATGTGATATGTCTAAATTGTGGGAGAAACTTGACCGAGATGTAGATATTTTCGACAAGATGAACATCTTGAAGTCATCTTGCAATGGGTTGTATAAAGAGTAGCTTAATATATGTGTTTTTGCTCATTTTGATTTCTCATATTTGAAATTTTCTTTCATCCAATGGCAATTGATTTTTTAAGTTTCTTGAGTGGATTCTGATATTTTCTTTTTGTCATGTAGGTTGCTTTGACTCCAATGCCTGAAGCTTACCAGAACAAAATGGTAAGTTGTCTGATGTTAATGTGGTATAATTTGGAGGCATATTTTAGAGCCCATTAGTAGCGTGAGAGAAAATACCTCACCACTTTCTCGTCGGTCATTTGAGCAGGTTTGGATCTTATGCAATGACTGTGGAGTAACTTCTGAAGTAAATTTTCACATTGTTGCACACAAGTGTCAAAGTTGCAACTCTTATAACACCCGGCAGACCAGGGGAGGTCCTTCTGCAAGTTCATGTAGATCTCATCTTCGATATTCTCAAATGTTCAGATTCATGGATCCCTCTTTACCACTTGTAAGGTTGCCTTAGCACTGCTTATGTGGCACGAAAAACAGTTGTACTGCAAATTGTTATGCAGTGGCATTACTGTAAGAATTCATTGTAACCGCTGAGGTTTTGTGGCACTACTCTACGGTTGTTAACATCATAACAGAGTTGATGCTTTGTGCCCACTTCAACAAAGACCACAAGAAGGGAAATTCTTTATCCAGCAGCTCTGATGCCACAACAAAACAAGTATCAAATTCTGTCTTTGCAAATCTGCAGATCATGAATTACAATGGAATGAAGGCCTTTTTCTTGTATGTGACTTTAGTCTGACCAGATACTTGTAGGATTTAATTTCCTGTGAAATGAAGATGTATTTTCCCTTTTGGAATGGCATGTTATTTCTCAAGCAATTTACTACTGCTCCCACGACCGGAGGTGTGAAGAAGCCTCATAGATATCGTCCCGGAATAGTTGCTCTTCGGTATGTACACGCAGTTTAAATTTGCTTCGGATTTTATCGATATGTTTACAATGTTTTCTTTATAGTATATGTATCTTATTGCAAATAGTTTAATCGACTGAACAGAGAAATTCAAAAGGAAGAGCATGGAGTAGCTAATTAGGAAGCTGCCATTTCAAAGGCTTGTGAGGGAAATTGCCCAGGACTTCAAGGTAACGTGTCACCTTTCTCGTTAAAATGTTAGCTTAATTGACGACCCATTTAAATGAATTGCTTGGTACTCTGTTCTGGCGGTGGTACTTGTCAAATTATTTTGTTTTATTGTGTTCAGACTGATCTGCGATTCCAAAGTCACGCTGTCTTAGCACTTCACGAGGCTGTAGAGGCCTATCTTGTCAGTCTGTTTGAAGATACTAACCTCTGTGCCATACATGCGAAGAGGGTGACGATCATGCCAAAAGACATTTAGCTTGCAAGGCGTATCCGTGGGGAAAGGGCCTAGGCCTGTTTTCACGGTGATGATTTGTAAAGGTCGGATTTTTAGTGGGGGGATAATTTTGTAGCATGTACATATATTTGATGAAGGAAGGAAGCTTTTTGCAGAAACGCATTGTAGATTGTGGGATTTTGTAATGTAGTATAATTGAAGTTTACGTTGACTACAATGGATATTGTGGATTTATGACTTTTAATTGAATGGGTCGACTCGAGCTAATCGTAGCTGCTTATTAATATGGAACTTTTTGCCATCCGAAGCCATGTTTTCTGAACCCATACTGCATGTTGATGCTTGTTAATTCATTGTTATATGGTATAATTACTGTTTATCAATGTTGAAGTGTTATATGTGTCTTCATGTATAAATTTAATTTGTTTTTCGGTAGACAACATTCCTCGTGATTTATATTCTGCATTTTCTATTACTTTACACTGATAATATTCTACACTTTCTATTACTTTTCACTGATAATCGATCGCAATACACCGCAATACACGATGTTGTATGACGATGTCTTTTATCAATGTTGAAGTGCTATATGTGTCTTCATGTATAAAACTGGTTGTTGAACAATAATTTGTCCTGTCTACCACGATGTTGTATGACGATGTCTTTTATCAATGTTGAAGTGCTATATGTGTCTTCATGTATAAAACTGGTTGTTGAACAATAATTTGTCCTGTCTACCACATAGGGCTGTTTTATCCTGTCCGCAAGAGAGGGTTGTGCATCTGCCAAAATTCTTCATAGCGGAACTTGTTTGTATGTTTTTTAATAATTAACTTTGAAGTTTACAAATAGTTGGATGGATTTTATTTGCTAGGCTAAAGCAATTATTCTACAAATCCACTACGGTTGTGAGAAATGAGTATTTATAATTATGTTATTAAATATTTGGATGGATTTTATGAGCAAGGTTGAATTTACTATTTTGTAATGCACAATAATCTTGCGATGTGTTTGCAAAAATATGTTCTTGAATATTTGCATGGATTTTATCTGTCTGATTGTTTGTCTTACAGACTGAAGTGAGTGATTATGGAATGTTTAGTGGTTGTATCAATTTGTTTGGAGAATTTTGTTTTTGAATACTTGTGAAGAGATTAGTTTTCAATGCGCGATAGTTGTGAGAAATTTGTTTGCAAAAGTGTGTTTTGTTTCAATGCTTAGGTGGGAAGTTTCTTTTGGAAAATTGTTTTGCCATTGTTTTTGTGATGGTGCAGCATTAGCTAGTATTCATTTTTATTCCTTGTGAAATTTTATTCATTCTTTCCATATGGCCAATTCATTGTCACTTTGTCAAATTTTATTCATTCTTTCCATGTGGCCAATTCATTGTCAGTTTGTTGTTGCCATGTCATCATGGCCACACTCTGCGAGCCACAATGTAGCTAACTCATTATTGTCAATTTAGTGCTTCTCGGCCACTTTGTCAATTTAATGATGACTTGAAGAAACTCTTCAAGTGTCATGTTTCGTTATCCAGTGTGAATTTTTATGTCTTCTTCCCATGTGGCCAAATCATTGTCAATTTAGTGCATCTCGGCCACCGTGTCAATTTACAACACATTTTGGTTGAAGAATTTCATGGTTAACTGCTTAACACTCGGTTCTAATTTTTCATGAAACCCTCATTTCCAGTTTTCATGAATCATTCATTTCCCATTTTCCAACCAAATTACTCTTTAAATAAAAGAATGAAACACTCGTTCTCACATAAAAACGTTCTCACGTTAAAGATAGAAATACTCATTCTCAATGTTCTACCCAAATTTGAAGGGTTACCACCAAGTTTGAAGGTTTTAACACAATAGCATTTTTAATGCTCAATTTGTGGGGTCTAGTTTTTTCTGGGTACTACAATTCTTTTGAATAATGGAAATTTCTAGCTTATTTGATTATATCGAAAATTTGTGTAGGTTTCAACCAATTAACATTTCATTGAGTATGTATTTACAAATCAATGATTTTGGGATCAAATCCCACAAAGCAATTCTATATATGCTCTTCAAATTCCTTCAAGCTTTTGAAAGTAAAACCAATGAATTATCAAATTTTACTATAATAAAAAAAATTAGAAAGCCTTTAGCCATCCCAAATTGTTGATCCTTAGGCTTGAGCCAACATCTCTTCTAGAAAAAATCAACAATTCCTATTTAATAATCCTATCGGCCTATCTTTGTACCTTTTGGGACAATTACTAGTATAATTTATATTAATATATCATGATATATATTAACTCTAGATATATATGGGAGGGAAGGATAAAGACATAGTGATAGAGGTGGACAAATAGAGGAAGTGAGAGAAAGGGAGAGAAAGGGAGAGAGAGGAAGGATGAGAGAGGACTTGAGAGACATGAGGAGAGGGAGAGAGGGATACGGAAATGGAGTTGGAAGCAAAGAAGAATCACATAGAGAGTGAAAAGTGGAGAGAGAAAGAGAGAGAGAGAGAGAGAGAGTATATGTTTGGGGGTGAGATAGAGAGATAAAGAAGGAGAGATAGAGAGAAGAGGGGGAGAGAAGGAGAGATAGTGACAGAGTTGGAGTGCAGAGAGAGAGAGAGAGAGAGAGAGAGAGAGAGAGGGAGAGAGAGAAAGACAAAGAGATAAGGGGAAGAGATATAGGGAGCAGGAGAGAAAGGGAGAGAGAGGAAGGAAGAGAGCTTGGATGTGAGAGAGAGAAGGAGAGAGGAATGGAGAGAAAAGGAAGATAAAAAAGAAAGACACCGAGAGAGAAAGGTGGAGTGGGAGAGAGGGAGTGATAAGGGGGATGGAGAGAGAGGGAGAGAGGAGAGAAATAGGGAAGAGAGATAGAAGGGGGCGCAGAGGGAGAGAAGGGGAAGAAAGAGAGAGAGGGAGAGGAAGATGGAAAGAGAGATAGATAAATATAGAGAAAGAGTGTGTATGTTTTTTGGGTGATATAGAGAGACAGAGGGAGATATTTATGTAGATGGAAGGTGAAGAGAGGGAAGAAGAGAGAGATAAAGATAGGGAGAGACCGATATATATGGAGGGAGAAATCATGTGTGTTTGGGGAGGGGGGTGAGATATTGAGACAAAGAAGAAGAGATGGAGGGAGATATAAATATAGATGGAGGTGGGTGAGATAGAGAGACAAAGAAGGGGAGATGAAGGGAGATATAGATATAGATGGATGGGGCAGAGAGGGAAGAAGAATTCTTGCACTAGATGCATTAATTTTGGTGTAGATGGTGATTTCTAATCCTATTTGATTGCTTGCATTGAAGGAGATAAACTAAAGGACATGGGAGAGGAACAATGAGGAGAGAGAGAAGGAGAGGAGTGAGAGATGGAGTGAAGAGTAAGAGAGAGAGAGGGAGACATAAATATGGAGGGGGGAGAGAGGGGGAGAGAGAGAAGGAGAGAGGGTGGGAGATAGTGATAGGGTTAGAGGGGAGAGAGAGAGAGAGGAAATAAAAAAGACATACAGAGAGAAAAGTGGAATGAGAGAGAGAAGGGGGGGGGAGTGGAAAGGAAGAGATGGAGGGAGAATGCGTATGTTCGGGGGTGAGATACAGAGAAAAAGAAGGAGAGATGGTGGGAGATATAGATATAGATAGAGGGGGAAGAGAGGAAAGAGAATTTCTTGCACTAAATGCATTGAATTCATGGTAGATGGTGATTTATAATCCTATATGATTGCTTGCACTAGTGCATTAATTTTAGTGTAGGTGTTGATTTCTAATGATATTTTATTGCATGCACTAGATGCATTGATTTTAGTGTAGATGTCGATTTCCAATCCTATTTGATTGCTTGCACTAGATGAATTGATTTCAGTGTAGATGTTTTCTAATCCTATCTGATTGCTTGCACTAAGTAAATTGATTTAAGTGTAGATGTTGATTTCTAATTCTATTTGATTGCTTGCACTATATGCATTGATTTCGATGTAGATGGTGATTTCTAATTCTATTTAATTATTTGCACTGGATGCATTGATTTTAGTGTAGATGTTGATTTCTAATCTTATTTGATTGCTTGCATTGGATAAATTGATTTCAGTGTAGATGTTGATTTCTAATCTTATTTGATTGCTTGCACTATATGCATTGAATTTAGTGTAGATGTTGATTTCTAATCTTATTTTATTGCTTGCATTAGATTAATTGATTTCAGTGTAGATGTTTTATGATCTTATTTAATTGTGTGCATTAGCTGCATTGGTTTCATTGTAAATGATGATTCTTGATTTGATGTAACTTAATGTATGATGGTACATTAACTTAAAGTGATTGGATTAACAATGTGCGTTGATTTTAGTATAAACAAAAAAAATTGACAATTTGCATTGCTTTTTGTGTTATAGTAATTCAACATATTAATATTGGAGAGCAAGACACATAAGGTATGATGTTTACTACAATAGTTTGTAGTAAAGAATTGAATGGTTTACAATCTCAACTATCCTTTTCATATAATCGATATGAAAAGATGGAAAAACAAACAAACAATGTAAACATTTTGTAAGTCTCACTGCTCATGAAAAAAAAAATCAAAATTAAAATATTTCTTGACTTTTGCAAAACAAACTATAGCTAAAAAAAGAAAAAACATCAAATGTTTTTTTATGGAAATAAATTATTTCAAACATTAGCAATGAAACAAATGATTTCAAGAGTAACCTTGATGCAACAAATTATTAAAACTACTCTTAAAAATATATTTAGTAATTCCTGGATTGACACTATTAAGAATTATTAATTGTCAAAAGTTGTGATACCTAAAATTAAATGAAATATATGTGCAGTATCAATCTTCTTGCAAACTATTGACAAGATTGTCTCCCTTATTCATCACCAAATAATTACTAACAAGAAATTAGATACACATATAGAAATATAACACAACAATTGTTACATTCACAAACATTACCATCCGAACCCAAACACATAAACACACAAACCACTCAAAGCATCCAAGTGCAGATGTACAAACCATTCAAGGCAAGCAACAAAAAAAATTAAAGAAGAGAATGATATAGTCATGTCAAATAAAGAAAACATAATGTAAATTTCAAAGTATGAATTTTATCACAAACATCTACATAATAATGATAATCTAAAAATGTGACATTGTTGCCCTCAACTGGAACGAACGTAGATCCATCTAACTCCATATCTATCATGTGCCGAGTGTGATCAAATCCCTTGAGGTACAAACCTTTCCTCCATTTCCACACTCCAAAAAGAAGGTTTGTAGCTCAAGGGATGTGATCCCTCTCGACGCATGATAGATCCGAGTAAGATGGATCTAGGCTGGTTTTAGTTAAAACTAAAGGATTTTATGGTTGAATTGCTAGTGTTGGTTCCAACATGTACTTTTTCGATGTGCTAAGTTTTGTGAATTGTAAGTTCATGTAGGGTTGTTATCTACCCAGTTGTCATAGCTTCCTTTAGTCATCACTCAAACTCCTCCATTTTATATGGAGAACTTCTCTACATATTTTTACAACATTGTGAGTAATAGAAAACTCTTTCATTGTGAATTCGAAAAACTTGTTATTGACGAAAATTTTTGGAAGAAAATTGTGTATGGTATTATCATTTTCCAATGTTTTAGGTGGACACTCCACCCATCATCTTGTGTATGGTATAAGCATTGTCCAACGTTTCAGGTGGAAACTCCACCCATCATCACAGACCAAAAACCTTTATGATGATCACATGAGTGTTGAGGAACCTTTAATAAGTGCGGAAAAAAATTCGTTGTTAAAAAACAATAAGAAAATATTCCAAATTAATTAATATAAAGCTTTGGTGTGTGTAATTAAATATTCTAAGAATATCGAAAAATTATTAAGAAAGACAAAGGGGGAGAGGGGTTTATACATCAAAATGGAAAGAGTCAATAAAAAATAATGAACGAACATCTAAGAGTAGGTGTAAAAGATTAAAAAGAAGATATATAAAACTAAGGAGAAAACAATATATAATGGTCTTCTTTTAATCTTTTACACCCTATAGTTAATTATTTTTCTCATTACCCTATTTCCATTATGATGTATAAACCCCCATATTTCCATTATGGTGTATAAACCCTCATCTCCCCATGTCTCTTTCTTATTAATTTTTTCATATTGTTTGAATATTTAAGCTAATTTTAATTTTAAAAAAATGTAAATTAATTTTGAATATTTTCTTAATAATTTTAATATCTTTTTTCTATCATAACCTAATTTTAATTAATTGATTTTTATCTTTTTATTCCCATTTTCCTATTTTAAACTTTGACCCATTTGAATCCCACTACTTTAGTGTATTCTATTTTTTTTGTTAAAATTTCTCTCTGTTAGACCATTGACACATCATGGCTACTTTGTGTCCTTACCTATTTAAGGCTCCTCAACACTCATGTGATCATCATGAAGTTTTTCTCCCTGAATACTCATGTGATCTTCATCAATCGTTTGGTCCTTTGGTGGGTGGAGTGTCCACCCAAAAAGATGGACAATGCTAATATCATACATAATTTTCTTTCGAAATTTTTCACCAATATGAATAATTGTGAAAGCATTCTCTCAAATTTGTTATTTTCATTTACTTTATATAATATGTACATAGCCTCTATCGTACTCTCTATCTTTTTAGATAGATAGATATTTATATTATTTGATGTCAAATCTAGTAATGAAAGAATTACAAATATCCCTCATTAAAATAATTTTTTAAATATCACATGTTATGTGAAAAAAAAAGAAAAAAGAATTACACATTCATAGTGCATTGTAATATCATTATTATTTTAGAAGCTGCTTATTAATTCTATATTGAGTAATGAAGGGAATACACATCTCTCTCATTTTAAAAATTAGAAAGCAATTTATATATTTTGAACTTTAAACTATTTTCTTTGTCCATAAATGTAAATGTAAAAATGAAATTGAATTATTTTATTGTGATGAACATTGAAATTATTTTATTATTATTTTAAATTTGTTAATATAAATATTATTTTAGCATGTTTAAATGTAAAGTTAAAACCACCTCTTTATATATATATATATATATATTATATATTTCTTATTTTTTAATTTTATTAACTAACAAATACATAATTATATTTTTATGTTTTTTTAATTACATTAATTTAACAAATTTGTTATATATTATAATGGTTATAATTATTATTTTTAATTAAATTAAATATTTAGATAAGTATATTCACTACATTACTCCATAATAATATCTTTTTGGAAAAAAATAGGGGAAAAGACATAATATTATTATAATCTTATCTTTTTCCATATTTTCCTTTGCCTGGAAAAGTGAAATATGTCAAAAACATGGAAAGAATGTAATATTATTTATGAAAAGTGACATAGTAGAAAAAAATAAAAAATATATATTAAACACAATAAGATTAAAAATATATATATTTTAAAATTAATTAATTATAGAGATATTTTAAATTTATTTTATAATAAAAATCATAATAGAGTGGGTGGATGGATGAGATGAAGAAATATATATATATATATATAAATAAATAAATAAATAGAGAAATACAAAATATATATTTAAATTTTTAAAAATATTAAAAATATAGATTTTTGACTCTTTTATTATATATGAAAATATTTTCAATTAAAACAAATATTAAAATTTACAGAATTCATTTTTTATTATTAAATCAAAATACAATTCAAATTATTAATTTTTGTTTTTTCTATTTTTCCTCTTTTCTTTTTCGTAAATGAACTTTTTACAAATCACACATCTTAGTACATGGTACACCTATCCAATATGAAACGTCATCTCTCGTATATATGATTTGTCTTTTGTGCAGCAAAGGAGAGTGACTTGTTTTCGAGATATTTTACACACACAGATGGTAAAGTTGTGTATCCCGGCTTCAATTTCAGCATAAAAGATGTGGGTTGTAGGAAGAGTCAATGTTAGAACGTAGGTATTGAGTACAGTTTACGTTATGGCTTTTGTTGTTGTTATTGCAATTATATATATTAATATATATTAGTTTAATGTGAAAATATTTTTTGTGGATAAGTGAGAAAATTTATTTTAATTTAGTGGTTAAATTATTAGTGAGTATATTTATTTCTATAAGTTTAAGTTGATTTATCATTCTTATTCAAAGAAAACCACAAATGCAGGTTGATTCATTACTTTTACTCAAAAAAAAATCACGTCAGGTGGAATAACCCAGTGGTGGCCCCTAAGGGGGCAAGTTTCACTCTCCTGAGACGCTTCTCGGTATTAGATAGTTAATTTATTTCCCTTAATTAAAAAAGACGAACTTTTAACCAAATAACAACCATTATAACCCAAATTATTAATAATTAAAAAAAAATAATAATGAATATTGAATTTAGTTTATTAAAAAACTCAACTATAAAACAAGATATATCTATATATGATGGTTACTCAGTAAAAGAAATGTTAATGAATATTAAATTTATTTTTACTACAAAATAATTTAAATAATGAAATATTATCATCATTATCATCCCACCATGAAATTTTATCAAAAATGAAAAAAGGCCAATGAATTTCATTACTTTACTTGACTTGTATGTTAGTAGGATCACCATTATTATGTTACCTTGTACCATTGGCTAATAATCCCTCCACTTAATTGAACCACCATTCCCCACGGACTAATCAGTATTGAATAGTAGTTGAAATTTAAAGTCCGCACCGCCATAGAGGAGCGAGAGAGAAAAAAAATTATATAAATATGTGTAACAGAAGGCTTCAGATTGTACGTTAATATATCGCTTTTTTATATATCTTCAGTGGAAGACCTCGAATTGTGCAGTAAGAAGCTAGTAAACATGGCTGGTCGTGGAGGTGGTGGCGGAGGACCTGGAGGAGGTGATGGTGGAGGAGGACCGGGTGGGAGTGGACCTGGTGGGGGTGGCGGAGGCGGCGGAGGTGGTGGGTTTTTCCACAAAATATTTGGTGGAGGTGGTGGAGGAGGACCCGGTGGAGGAGGAGGTGGACCCGGTGGAGGAGGGGGACCTGGCTCTGGTGGTGGCGGAGGAGCTCCTGGAGGTGGCGATGGTAGAGGCCAGCAGGGAGGTCCTGGAGGCGGGGGAGGCGGTCAGGGAGGCGGGGGAGGCGGTGGTGGAGGACAAGGAGGACGTTAGTGGCATGATATATATATTTCCATATTTGTATTTCCATAGCAACTTGTCTAAATTTGTATGAATGTGATAGGCCTTCTTATCTCCTCAAGAGTGAAAGTATGTGTGTAAGTGGATCTTAAAAGATCTACATATTAATGTTTATAAATAAATGACGTTTAGGCGGTTCCGAATTATGATTTTAATTAGTTGCCATGGAGTTATCCATCTTTCTGTGTTGAAAATTATGAAATCTTTAATTAGTGTATTGAAAATTAACAAATGTGTTGGATTTTAGAGCTACTGAACTTTATTTATATTTTACATTTTCGAGAATGTTTATCAAAATTTTAAAATATTGTCAAATTCAATAGACAACAACACCAGCTTTTCAAAATAGTAATAATAATCGTGGGAGATGTTCTGTAACTTTTTCAAATTTATGATAACAACCTTTAGTTATTGGACTTCTGAAGTCTGTCTCAGATTTAAACAACTTAAGAAGTGACACAGAAATTTAGTGGAATAGTGGTAAATGAGCGCTTTAATGGCGTAAAATTTCGACATATGAAAGATTCGCATCGACTCATATCTCCTTGACAGGGAGCTTTCATTCGTAGTCTCGTAGTTTGTACCATAGTTAATAATTTCATTAAAAAAATTAGTTTTTATCTTAATTTCACTATTTGAATTTTTTTTTAATATATTTTTAAAAATTCATCTAAATCTCTATATTTTATTGAATCAAGATGT
This sequence comes from Pinus taeda, assembly GCA_000404065.3. NCBI lineage: Eukaryota > Viridiplantae > Streptophyta > Pinopsida > Pinales > Pinaceae > Pinus > Pinus taeda. Next base: position 65,749 of record APFE030266047.1, on the reverse strand, counting down.
TCATTCTACAATCTAGTATAATATGTAAAAATATAAGTTGGTTATTAAAATTAAATTTTGGGTTAAAAAAATAAAAATAAAACTAAAAAACTTAAATAATTATACAAAATATTTAAATAATGTGAGCTCAATAAAAAATTTACACGTCAAAAAATTGGATCCCTCTAAACTTATAGAAAATCCATATTTAAAATGAATCTAATCATGTGAAATCCATATTTAAAAAAATATGGACTAATAATTTATCAAATCTATTTATCATAGTAAAATTACTTATTACTTTAACGTGACCTTCGGCTCCTTTAACGTTGATTTTTTTTACGGTTTGGGTAAACCTCTGTTAAATTAGTTTTGACCTCTGCATCCTCTGCTTCCTAAAAGAATCGATGTTTACTGATAATTCAAAAAAACCGAACGAATTTGCGAATATTCTAATTGTGTTTACCGAATTGTACATAGAGGATAAAACCCCGCCAGAGTAAGGTAAGGGTTGCCCCCCAAACGCACTTGAGTTTGCGGGTGGACATGCCGGACTTTCTCTCAATGTGAGAGGAAAACTATGACTATGAAGTCATTTGTGTCATGAAATTTATAATAGTATTAATACCATTTTAATTTACAAAAATATTATAATTAATATTAATTTAATTTTAAAATTATTATAAATTAAGGTTAGTTATATAAATTAAGTGTTATCTAAAATTTAATAGACATTATCCATAAAATCACTTTTAAAACATAAAAATTAAAAATTAAAGAAATCATAAAAAAACTAGATATTATTATTATTATTATTATTATTATTATTATTAAAAAAGTTTGACATAGAACAAAATTTTTAACTATGGAAATTTTTTCTCACTTTACCAAAAACATTTAATTTGTCAATAAATTTTATTACCATGCCATGGCTTATCAATACCACATGTCAAAAAAGAATAATTCACTCCATATGTTACTTGTTCATATGACATTATGTTAATTAATCAATTTAATTGAAAAGACATAACTATTTGGAGAAAAGTTTCAACTTTCCATTTTATACTAACCTTTGATTTCTACATAGTACTATGAATATTCTAGTCTATTTTGTGGAGGTTAAATCTCTACCATCCCACCAAATAATTATTTGATAATTAAAATTAAATTTAGAAAAATTTTATTTCAAAGACATGTATATCAACATAATTACAGATTCATCAAATATAATATATATATATATATATATATATTATATATATAATATATATATATATATAATACAAAAAATATTTATTAATATTAATAATGGATAATAACCGCAATTAAAATAATGGTTAAATATTGAATTGAATATTTAATATAATTTATTATTATTTACCAGCCTAGATCCATCTTAACCTTGGATCAAATCTCTTGAGATGCAAATATCTTTTAAAACCAAAAGATATTTGATCCCTCTCCAAGCTTGATAGATCTGGTGTTAAGATGGGTTAGGCTGGTTTTTATATACACATACCATATCTAGGTTGGTTCCGTCTCTTCCTCTCTCTCTCTCTCTCTTCCCTCCTCCTCTACTCTTTCCATCCCTCTCTCAGTCCTCTCTCTCTCTCTCTCTTCATTTCCCCCATCTCTCTCTCTCTCTACCTTGTCACTATATGCCCTTCTCTCTCCCCCCTCCATCTCTATGTCTCCCTCACTCTCTTCCCTTTCTCTCCCTCTCTTCCACCTCTCCTCTATATCTTGCCTCTATCCTCTCTCCCTCTCTCTCCATCTCTACCTTGTCCTCCATCTATATCTACCTCTATCTCTCTATGTCTTTGTTCTTCCCTTCCACTCTCCTCTCCACTACTCCCTCTCTTCATTCCTCTCTCTCCCTCTCTTCTACACCTCCCTCTCTCTCCCCACTAGCCATAGATAATTTTCACTCTATGTAATCAATGCTATATGTAATGTCTAAAATATTTTACATTTTCATTTTTTATTATGAAATGAGTTATGGTTTTTCTACATGTTGTATTGATAAGCCATGGTATTGACCCATGGTATTATAACAAAACCTATTTACAAGTTAATAATATCCATGGTAAAGTGGGAGTGGATATCTATGGTTAAGAAGCTTGCTATACTACAAGGTTATTGTAAGTATTAAGTTTTTATGTGATTATTAATTAAATTTAAATATGGTTATGGAATCATTATTAGTCCCTACCACGACAAGACTCTAACAATCAATTTGTATGTTGATTGATATTAGTTTAGCATTGACCAATGCAAATTATAATGTCTAACTTTGAAAATTAAATATTTATTTTTAAATATTATTAATAAAAAATTTCAAACATTTGATTGGACCATAACTTAAGACCGTATTGTAGCATTTGCACAATATAATGTCACATGGATAACTCACATATTTTATGCCATAATTTATGGATATGGTTGTAATATTCATGCATGATTTTTAGGTATTTGTGTAGTGATTTTTTTATCCTTTAAGCTTTGCATAAAACAATCCAACAATTAAATACTTGAAAATAACTTATACTCAAGTAAATAACATATCTACCATCAATTACTTCCCACCATAATTTAAGCAAGTCTTTGCATAAAAAATAGATAGGAATAAGATGTAAACAATATACTTGTAGAAGTTACTTCCCACCATTTTTCCTATAGCATAATTGCTAACTTGAGTTGGTGGACAAAACAAAATTATAATATAGCACATTGAATTTTTATTTTTATTACTTTTAACTTTTTATTATTAATTGAGCCAAGATTAAAATGTTTTATACCTACAACATCTTCACCACAATAGGCCCTAAGATTTATTTTTAACCTTTTATTATTTTTTAAATTGAGCCTAAATATAAAATGTTAAATGTTTATGTTAAATGTTAATGCCATACTTGGTTGTAGAGAGCCTTTTTGTGTGTAATAAAATATAAAAAAAAATCTTTATTTAATATCTACATCTAATTATATGTTAAAAAATAATTAATATTATGAAAAATAATAAAAATGTTGTAAAACGACGAATAATTTCAATAATTCCAATAAGTCACAAACCAAACTATGGAGTGATGGGAACTCTTTGAGTATTCAACCATAAAGCATATATACAATATCGATGTCAAAATAAATTAATAAGAGAAATAATAAAAAAAATATCAATTATATTTTGCCTTGGTTAAATTGAGAAAATTCCAATTTCCACATCAACAGACAACTTGGATGCATTTAACTTGTGTGACATGGCTTGTGTCACCTATTTTACTCAGTAAATTAGAGTTAGAGGGCTTTGAGTTCAGTTCAGCATGTGTAATTTCTAATTTGTAGCAATCAAGGTCAGTTATTTCAAGTTGTCTTCAGTTAAACTAGTTCTTGTTGGGTGTGGAGTCTGATTATCTTCTTTATTCAGAGGTATCGCCACATTGGACCCCAATTCATAATGGGGCAGCAACGCTGGCCATTTTGTCTTCACTAGTGGTAGTGACGACGATTTTTAGAGCCCCCACTAGCAGGGGTTCAGGCACAGTGCCCCTGAAGCTAAAAATAGATGTAAAATTGCCTTGTAAAATATTATAATTTTGTAGTCAATCTTAGTGGTTAATTAGGTAGATGATATGATGGTAGAAGTTATGTTTAATTTGGTTTTTTTCCCTATAAGACAACTCCTTGCTATATATGACAAAATTGTATTGTGGCTATGTATATGTGTATTCTAAGCAAGAAAGAGAGAAGAAATTATGTGAGAGCGAAGAGGTAATTACAACAGATCTACTATAGGTTGTATCTCTTCATTTTTTTGGATAATATAAAGGAAGGACTAGTTGTTTCTCTGTGGGCATAGCCCAAATTGGGTGAACCACGTATATCTATGTCTCTCTTGTTTTATTCGTTTTCTTTGTCTATATTTTTGCAATATTTTATTTGTTCCATTGCTCTGTAATATATAATTTTCTAATAGTTCCAACTATTAGAGGAACTAATGGAAGGTTAGTTGTGCAGTGAGAATCTAGTCTAACTCAATGATTGTCTAGTTAATTGATCAATCAACCCAAAATAGCTATTGCATGAAGAAATTCGAGCTCCCAAATTGTAGTGGAGATTCCAAGGTAATGTAACATCATTTGTAGACTAGTGTTGCATGCAGTTAGATGATCAACCTTGGGAATTACAAAATCAATTTGAGGAATTTCGTAAATAATAGGGTCCTAATTTTACAAGGATTTGCACAAGGAAATAGGGATTCAAGAAGAGGAATAAATTGACTAAGTCTGGGTTAGAGATTCTCAGTGAGTAGAGAGATGTGTTATTCACTTGCAGGTTGAGCTCAAATTGAGCTGGCAATTGCAATACATCTTTATTCATCATATTAATGCAAGCAGACATAAGGGTTTTTAGCAGATTGCTTTCTCCTAGAAAAATATTGTGTGCATGCGTGTTATTTCTCAGTGCATGTTTGTGATTGATGTTCTAAATTGTGGATTGAATTCCACAGAGCAATATAGTTGGTTTGTGTCTTGTGATTTTTATTCAAACTTCAGGATGAGTTTCAAGTCTACACCATAATTTCTACTTGGTATCAGAGCAAGATTCACAATAGAGCATGAATTTCAAATTTGTTTCTCAGGAGGTTCGAATTTGCAGTTCAGTGTAGCAAGATCTCTTTAGAGTTAGGAAGATGACCTTCAATGGGATAAGACTAGAGTATGCCTTGTGATGAGCACCAGTATTGCAGCAAGAATGCTGCAACTCCAAGGGCTACCAACTTTACTTCATCAACCCGGGGTTTGTACAAACTTGGAGGTGACAGTGTTGTATACACAATAGATACAATGGTCTACCATTGTCACTTTTTAATTGGGGCGATAGATCACTAGCGTTTTTCAAACCAGTCTTCTATTGGCTAGAAGGACTCTGACTACCAAATGGAAAAGAGCAATTATCCTTAATGCAAAAAGGGAATGCTGCATAGTCTAGGAAATGAAAGACTAAATTGGAAGATGCTATAAAGTGACATGAAATCATCTAACTAAACATCTACACATTTTTTTTCCAAAATAAACCTAGCTTAACCTTGTTTATAACATTTAATGACATGGACTAACTGAACATGGATATTGATCTAAGAATTATTATGACCACTCCATGCATGTGCTAATTTAGAAATTGCAGAAAAATACTTTTTTGATGTTTAGTTTTATGAATGCAAATGCTAATTTTGAACTTGTTCTTTGGCAAAGGAGACAGGTGTGGAGGAAAATGTGTGGACTAGTTTCAAGGGTATGGAAGCCAAGTGGAGGCCTAATCTAAGCTCAGATGACAATTTCTGCTCAATTTAGGCTTAACATACACTGCCACAAGGTTTCCTGTAGTACTATAGGACATCCTAGTTCTACTATAGGATGTCCTGTTTTACTACGAGAAACAAGCCGAAAGGTTAGGAGATTATAAAATTAAGGCTTCTATGATCATTATCAAGTTGTTTGAGACATGTTTTTGGTGATAATCACATCAAAATTCATTTGTCAACACGTTTCAAACAAATCGTCAAGTCAAGATGAAGTACCAGACCTTGGCACAAAATTAAATAGAGAGATCGAGCATTCCAATGGCTAGAGAGAAACAACTAATTTTGACCAAAGGGAATAAATATAATTGACTGGGCAACAACTATATTTGACCTCACCAAGATTTAGGGAAGAACTAGATATTTAATTAATAAATTGTTTAATTTGTTAGATTTATATATTTTATTTAGTTAATTAGAATTATATGAACTAAGAACATTAAAGATAAAAAAAATTATTGTTCTCTTAATTAAACTACATATAAACTTTTAATACTATAGGGAATATTATAGGATCAAATATTAATGAAATAAATATTAAGTTAACTAATAAGTTAATATGATTACAAAGTTTATTTAAATATAACCAATTAAGCAGTATTATTATATATATATTCAACTAAATAAATTCATATTAATACTAACAAGTGAATTACTAGGATAAAAATATAAATGTTAATTAAATAATAAAATAGTCAGTTATTTTTTTTATTTATCTTCATATAACTACAACTAAACTCATAATGCTATAGAGAATCTTATAAAATATTAATTAAATAGAAAATAAGTTAAATAATAAGTTCTATTACTACATCGATGTATATGTGACCACATATGTATTATCCTTTTTAGCACCACCTAAAATCTATATGAGTTCACATAAATACTTATATATGAAATACTAGAATAAAAATCTAAAGTTAATTAATTAATTAATTAATCAAACAATGTGTTTAATCTATTTACATCTAACTGAATAGGTTATTAATTATATTAAGGGATAAATAAGAATTAAACTTAAATGTATACCAATTAATCAATTAATTAGTTTACTTGTTATCTAAATGTAAAAAGTTATAATTCTAAACCTAATTATTATTATTTATATATCACTTTTAACAAAAACCTTAAAAATATAGTAGAAACTAAAAATTAAGAATTTAAACTAAGAAAATAATAAGTAAGGTTCCATTATCCTAATAGTTTCAATTAAAAGAAAAATTATAAATAAATAGATGAATAATAAAAGGAAAGATTACCAAACAACGATCCAAAATAAAGGGGAAATTCAAACAATCCAGAAGAAGAGCGAAAAAATCAGAAAAGAAAACAGTGACGAGGGGAAAAAAAGGGTTGGGGGGGGCGAGCGGGTAGGGGTTAAGAGGTAAGGGCAAGGATCCAACAGCTGCCAATCTTCTAGCTGTCATTCCTATTGAGATTGCTTGGCCTCCTTTCAATTTATATGGCCTCCCTAAACTTTCAGTAATGGAAAGGAGAAATCTTAGCAATAACCTAGGCCTCCTCAATACATATATGATCCTTAGTTTTCTCCATGTGCTTTGCCAAGGATGAAGATTGTGTCCTCCCATGCTTGTTGTCAATTGCATTCTCATGAATCCTTTGGTAAATAAAGTGCCCAATTTCACCAACATAGGGGATCCCACAAGAACATGGAATAACATAAACGCATTTCATGTCCTTGGGGTCAACAGGTTCTTTTACAGATCTTAGGGAGCTACAAATGATGTTAAGGGGTCTAAAGATTGAGGGAACATTATGCTTCTTAAGGATTCTCGTAAATAAAGCATGGAGGAGGTGCACACTATCCAAGGCTTAGTCAAATGCTTCAAGATGGTTGGATTTTCTCAATGGAAGTGATTGCTTGCTTACCAAACAAGAATTCAGATGTAGGGTTTGGTGGACCTTAGCTGCATGTGTGGATAAGACTTGGATGAGGCAAATGAGATGAGGTCTCCCTATAAATTAGAATCTCTTGCAACAACATACACTATTTTCTTCATTTATGCACAAATTCATCTATACATGGAAAAGATTAGTTGAATGGAGGAAAACAAAGTTATTATTAGCTAATGGCTAAGTTCATGAATGGAAGTGATTTTAAACAATAGAAAACTCAAGAGATCAAAATGACAAGTGCATTTCAATAAATCTTATAATTTGGTGTAGATGTCTAAAGCAATGATAACTTAAAATTGCATTATAAAATATGGTAAGTATATTTTTCATTCATGTATAGAAAGGCTACTATGGATGTCAGGTGATAGTTAACTTTTAAAATAAAGCTGTTTGAATGCACAAACATAAGTTAGATAAAATTACATTATAAAACATGGCCCACAATTTTCATGATGCATGCATGGTTTGATGCTTTTAAAGGTTTTACATATAATCTAAGTTCATGAATATGTAGAAATGAAAGTAAATTTTCATTTAGTTGGTACATTTTGCATTCAATCATTCTTATAATGTTAGTAAATGATTCTTAGTAAATGGATCAACCAACCACAATCACAAATTAACAGAGCAGTAACAACACTTGGCTCAACCAACCACAATCACAAATTAACAATGTAGTAACAACACAATATACATCACAAATTAATAGAGCATTAAATCCTCAATATAGATCTACAACTTAAGAGTGAACAAAAAGAAATGCTAACAATGTACTTTAACTCTGAGTTCTCAAAGATGAATCCAAGTAGAAGAAATTTTTGGGTAGTTCAATTAAAAAAACTCTAATGGAATTCCATCCTCAATGATCCGTTCATGGTCAACTTTTGACATTCTCCATTTTTTAACTTTCAATTGTTTTTTTTATTGAACTTCTATCAACTTTATGTGTGTTGCGCACGTCAAGTGACTATATTGAAAACTGATGACATCGGGATGATAGTCTTGAAAGTAAACATTACTCTTAGTTTGGTGAGTTTCTTGCAAAAAATAACCTTTCAATATAATAGACCCTCTTTCATATATAAAACCATTATCATCATAGTCTTCGCATAACTTCATCTTTCATTTAGTGCACAACATCAAATAATACTTGACATTTTCTATGTTGTTAATGGGTGAAACTACAAAAAAAATATCTCCTGCACAATAAAACAAGTGTAAATTCAAATCATAATTAACATGAAATTAACTTTATCAATATGGACTTGATTTTATTATCTAATTATAGATCTCAATATTTTAACTATTATCTAATATTATACGCATTGATTTTAAAAACATATATTATTATTATAATATATATATATAAATATATATATATATATATATATATATATATATATATATATATTATATATATCTTTTGAAAGTAATTGAAATGTTACCTTCTCTAACAAGATCAGAAACTCAATCACCTTCAGATGATATTATAGGCTCCTTTGATTCCATCTCTTCGAAGCTTGCAACTAATGTTTTCTTCTTCGTACTTAGTTCGGTATGTTGCCAAGATTTTACATACATATTGTTTTCACAAACATCATTGGATTGTGTGTCCTCTATGCAAACATTAAAAAAAAGAATATTTTCTTTTATCAAATGAAAACAAATTTTGGTAATCCTTTATTTAAATTCAATGCAATTTTTGAGTCCCTTTTACTGTTTCTGCTTCATATGTAATTGATCCATGTACATCTTCGACTCCAAAATGCCAAAAGAACCTATAGTCAAACAAGAATTTAAATATGTTATTTAAAATAAAATGTATACATCAATGATAATCATCCTCATATTATTTAAACTATATAATTTTTGAATGTTTAAAATTAGAAAATTAATAAAAATGATCATATATTAAATCTATATACAAGTTAATTTGTATATATGTACATACCTCCATACCTCCCTAGTTGGATTAGTCTGATGGCTTATTGCAACATTGAACCATTGAACAACTTGTCCAGCAGAGACAAGTCTGTTTGCAGAGTGGTCCATTTGATATCTTCGAAGTGCTTGTTTTATACATCTCCTTGCACCATTGTGTTCTCCTTTTCCATGACCAGTCTCAAAGAAATTCCAACAATGTTTAATGTGGGTTTTCTTATGAAGACAACACAACCAAAAGAATGATCGTGAAGATTTGAATTGACTCGTGCATCCATCTGGCCATATCCAATGTTCATTGAATTTTATTCCACAACCTTTTAATGAGTCATAAATCCTATCAAAACATTGTTGTTCAAAATGTGTATCATGTGTATGATCATCGCTGATATAAAAGTGATATTCTTTAATAACATGTTGATTCTCACTAGTGCCTTCTATATCATCAAAATTTTGTTCAGCATGTCTATATAGAATATGGAGAAGCATTGAGACTTGGTCAGAATGATAATATTCATTTTATATTTCATTTTGTGCAACAAATGTATAATTCTCTACAAAATCAATTATTAAAAAAATGGTCTTGGTGTAACAGCTACAACCAACCTCCAAAATTTTTCCTTAGCCTCATTTCAAAGCCTCCCTTCTAACCTTTACAACAACTTTCCTTGCTTCATCAAGTTCACAAGATTCAGTGTCTTTCTTGAACAAAGGCAGCCTGTCAGTCACAACTTGATCCATTCCTCTCATAAGCTATTCACCCAGACTTGGTCCAGCCACAGGTTGAGCAGCTTCCCCTTGAAAATTGTGCATTTTTGTAGGGAAACCATCTTTCCTTTCAAAAATTGTGCAATCCTCTCTGGCAGCCTGTTAGGCTCCAAGATTGCACAATCCTGCATGCGAACACTCCCAACAGGATTTGTGCAAATTTCCCCAGCAAGGCTGCCCAGCCTAGAATTTGTGCAAATTTGGGTAGCAGCATGCTGCTCTACCCAAAAATTATGCAAATATTCTTGGAAGCCAACCCAGGTCCTAGCCAGAAATGTGCAATTTTCTCTAGCAGTCGAGCAGTCTCTTGCATGTGCAACTGAGTTGACCGGTTCCCTCTGGCACTGAGCAAAACAGACTTGCATGAATGGGATGTTTTTCCGAAGGTAGAATGAAAAGGCATCCCTTGTTTCAAGGATCTATGTTTACCAGCTGGAGGTTACATGCAAGGAACAATTCTGAAACCTCCCACCAAGTGTCGTTTCCCCTTGATTCGTGGCATGCACATCACAACCTCGATGTTATCAAAAATCATCAACTGGACAATGCAGAGCTCATTCCTCACATCAACCTTGTAGCTCTAACATCCCACATCACATCTAGGAGTAGTTGACACATTCAACTCAGTTGTTTTGAGGTAAGCCCGCTTCCCATGCCTTGTGCTGCATTTCTGTCGCTTTTTGTGTTTTCTCTTGTGGGAGTATTGTTTGCTTGATTTCTTTGAACACTTGCTGTCATTTACATATATACTAGCTTGTCCTAGCTCTGTTTCAATTTTCGTTGCTATCTCTCTATTGTCACATGAATGAAACTGTTTTGCACGGACGTTCACCGAACAGGTGAATTGCCTCACCCACATGCATGTTGATCTGTTTTTTGAATATTTTATTCATGTTTCTCATGCACTGTTAATCACTTCTGCTATCACTTAGTGTCACCATGCATTTACTATCTTAGTTGCTTTCAATTTCCTGTTGACGAGTTGGGCCAACTTTGGCCCAACTCTGCCTTCACCAAGGCTACATTACCCAATTTTGGGAAGGAAGTCTCACCTTCCTCTCTATATTTATGCATTCCTTCCCAGCACTGGCCTCCAAGACTCTTTTTCTCATTTATGGAGGACAGTGGCTACTTGGCCCAAGAAATTGCACAAATCTATCCCTTTGCTAACAGTCCTTCCTATTGCGCAATCCTTGCAGTCAGCATCCAAACTGGACTGTGCATTCCACAGTTCTAGCAATCATCCAGTCTCACAATAGCCCAGACTATGCCTTTTGTAGTCTTGGCAGTCGTTCTCCCAACCTCCTGGCTAGAATTGCATAACTTCCATGATCATGCACCCATGGATGTTGCAAGTTAGTTCTCATGTTCATTTTGTTTTTTGACTAACAGATTGCTTGCCATGAGTGTTGCCATGTTTTCAGGTATCCCAAGTGTTCATCTTCCTCTCAGTAGTACAGGTATAATGGTTTCTAGGAGAGCAGAGACGAAGACACCATTCAGAGCACACTTGGGGATGTAGTCGATCAAGTGTCCATGGACTTGCCTACCCACGAAGACATTAATTTGTTCATAGACAAGGACATCAAGATATGACAATATCAACATCACGTTGAGAAGCATCATGAAGAATAGTTGAAGACAGCATACCAAATGCAATGAATGTAAGAGGAGGGTTGTTGAAAAACACAGAGGGGGAACAAGGTTGCATGTTCAAGTAGGTCCATTGATGATGAAAGCAACTTTAAAGACTCCAGCTATGAAGTGATGATGTGACATGAATATCGTGTGAAGGTAGAAGATGGAACAAACAAGGAGTTTCATGTGCTAAAACAACAACTCAGGAAGGACATGAAGCTACACAGATAGACAAATGAGTTGCACCAGGATTAAGAACAACAGTGGGGGCATTGTGCAATCATAGATGAAACTACGCCCGTACATGTTAAAGATCCATCCCAGTAGCTAACATGGAGTAGACATGGTAAGAAGTGTTGGTGATTGCATGCAAGGGATTCAGCAGCATGCATGTCATTGTGCGTGAGCATGCAATCCAAGCCATTCAACACAATCACCAAGGTGAAGACAAGAAGCAAGTCAAACTTTCCCTGAACATGTACTTCGACAAGTTGATGCACATGACCACCAACACACACTTGAAGATCAGCATGGACATTATCCATCAGTGTGTTTCTGGTTCAGCCACACCTAAGAAGACCATGTGCATGTTAGTAGATGAATTGGATGAAGGGGTCGAACCAATGCATGATTGCAATAGAGGCAAAAGTTCGCTTTAGCAAGATGTCACCATGAGGTGCATACACACCATCAAGGACGACCAAGCTTGGCATCAGCTCACCAATGTCACCATCACAAGCATGTCAAAGAGTTGATCTCACAACATCAGACCGAGTGTCAATGATGTCTTGGAAGGCTTGCTCAAGCCATGTTGTCTCACATGAGTACATGTGCATTATAATGTTGAGTCATGTCAAATGTAAGTCAAGTGTCAACGTTGGATGTAACCGTCATAGAGTAGGTGAAGAGTCATGAGGGTAGTTAGACTATCACAAAGGGGAATTTCAAGGGTTACCCCACCCTTTGCTATAAATAGTCCCTCATAACTCATTGTAGAGGCTTTTAGTTAGCCAAACTTCTACTAAGGCTACAATATTGTAGCACGCCTTGGATTCTCCACTGCACGGAGCTAATACATCTCTTTGGAGGAGCAAGCGGATGTGGCTGTAATGTTTCATTGATGGGGTTAGCAGGTTTACATGGATGTATTATATGATTGGAACTTACACTTTTATATAATAAGAGCCAACACATTTTCATGCATATGTTTTTATTGTAGTTGGATTGCTCTAGTTTCCTTAATGATATATGTTGTTTAACTTACGTATTTGTTTATGAACTGATTCACATGAAATTATGTGAATCTTGTTGTTAATGTGTTGTATATGTTATTAATACCATCACCATCCGTGTCGATTGATCCGTCATACATCAGATAGACCTTTCACACGAACCTTGCTGTAACAATCATTGCACTTGTCTCGGACTAATCCATGAGTGACGCACGTGTTATCTTACCTTGAATGATGTGACTTCCCCATCCGAGTGGATTGCTCTGCCGGAAGCTGCGCATGTTCTTTTGCGTTGTGTGTTCCTAACTGAGTGGGGACTAATCCTTTTCAACCTAGAACTCACCTTCACCTTCATCTCCCTTCAAAGTGTTAGAACCTCTCATACACCTTCCTTGACTCACTGCATTAGTCACACCTTTGCTACTAATAGAGTTATCTTAATTGCCACTATGTGACATTGCGGTCAAGGAATTACCTTACGACCCACTATTGGGACTCCTACACTAGACGCTTTGAGGTCTGGTTGGGGCTTCTTACTGGGGATACCCCCTTGACATGTTGGTGGGTCCAATACCGTCAACAAGTCCCTAGTGGAAAAATTTCATGGGATTTTTTAAATTGCAGGTCCTGCCATCGAGCTCTATGCAAATGCTTGGTGTACTTATAATTTTTTGTCTCAAATTTCTTCAAAAGCTCTATCATAGAGATTTCCTCTTCTAGTAAATCAATCATTTTAGCACTTGTACTATTATTTGAACTAATCAGTGTATGGATATATTCATATCTTTTCCATTTCACTTTTAGGTTAGACAATGATTGATCATTTTATATCAATAGAATATTTGTTGTGAAATAAAGTCAAATTTCCACAATGATCACATTTTTTACCACCAAAACATTTCTTTTGGTAAAATAATTCATGACTTTCTTTTGCGCATAGAATTTTGGATATGAAACCATGGATAGTGAAAGGAAGAGGTGAATTTTTCCAAAATGTTTTACCAAAATTAAGGAAGGTGTCATAATATAATTTAAATTCCACATTATAACGACAACAACAAGTGTCGCGTACAGTGATAGGTTCAACATACCATCGTTTTTGTTGCACGAAAGTACTGATTGAGACATTAATTAGACGATTTTCTTCTATGAAAATATTGAACAACTCTATCCGAGTGGTGTCCAAGATATGTTTTGCATGTTCTTCATACTGATTTCGTGTTATTCTTTACAACATCACATCCCTTGATTTTTGTGAAACACATGAATTTTTCATCCAATATATATATATATATGTGTGTGTGTGTGTGTGTGTGTGTGTGTGTGTGTGCGTGTATAACATCTTCTACATGTCTATCTTTGTATGGTGTCCTACAAATAAATTCCCAACAAGCAAGCTCATCATTTACATCTATTTGCAATCAAAATTTCCTATGTTTGTGCAAAGTTTTTTGTGAGGTCCCTAATATTTTTGCCATAGATTTTACCAAACAATTTTCTTTAGTACTTGATGAAACCACTGCCATTTGTATTGCTCTACGTCAAACTACATCATTTTTTTCTAAATCTTCCAATTGTTTTTAGAGCACTATTTATAATTTGAATCACATTTTCCTTCACATTTTTATCTTTCATTGATTTTCAAAAACCCAATAGAGTTGTAGAGTCTTTTAATTTCTTTGATCTTAAGAGACCTCTCAAAATTTGAGTTTGGAATGTCACACTTTCAACTTTAAGGAACCTCTCAATAATGACTTTAACACAATATCATATAACATGGCTAGATTTTTTTATCTCCATACATGTCAGTGTTAACATTTTCGAACATCTCACCATTGATATTGTTGTCATTTGTACATATGAAAATTAAATGTAAATGAATATAAATATTCATTAAATGATTAAATTAAAAAATATATGTTTTAATGAAATTTGAAATTAATAATTGTATAATTTTAATAATACACATGACATATATATATATATATATATATATATATATATATATATATATATAAAATATACTTATGGTGAATCACTTCTTCACTGAAATCTCTTTCAACATTTCAATTCATATCAATGTTATAAGAATATCCTTCTCTATTTACATTGCAAAAAATTTTTTCAAATTAGTTCATGAAAAAAAATTAAATTTTACAATACACTAGTTAAATTTTAAATATCATTTATAATATTTATATTTATATACCTGCTTCAACTTCTAGTTGAGATTGATTTCCCCTTTCAATATTTATGTGTTTTTCCTTCTTTCTTTTGTAATGGTTTCTCCCGTGTTATCTACAAGCCTCAATTTTTCATGTTCGATCATATTTTCTCTTGCAATTCCTTTGATTTCCCATGAGAGTTAAATCTATGTAGATTTTTAAAATCCAACCCAAGAAAGTCAATTTCAAAATCCTACAAAAAAACTCACTTTAAAAATTCAGCACAAAAGAGTTACTTTAAAAACGACTCACTTTAAAAATTAAGCCAAAAAAAATTACTTTAAAAAAAACTCACTTTAAAAATTCAGGACAAAAAAGTCACTTCAATTTTTTTCCCAAAAGGCTTACTTTAAAAATTAAGCTAAAAAATCTCACTTTAAAAATTCAACCTGTTACACAGTAATTTGTCACCATCCCTATTACCCCTTCTCCCACACCTCGGAGGACTTATTCAGGGACCTGTGAGAAGTGACATAACCTAGAAACACTTGCATTATATCCCGTTGAGTATGTACTTCATATGCCCTGAAGACACCTTCTTCAAAATACCCATAAAAATAGCCATTTTTCCATTGGTGTGGTTCCACTGTGTATCACTCGTGCCAATGGGGGAAATCCTCCAAAGAGGGCACACCAACTGGCGCTCTGTCTTAGAGTTGCACTCGCGCTAGCCCAGTTGGGTAAAGTTTTTAAGAAACAAACTTACGAAGGTTCTTCCTAACCTATTCATGAACTGATTCCATCTTGAGTTGTTTCAGTTTGGCTTCGAATCTCCATCGAACGGAAGTTGTTCGCCACCTTCTCATGGAAACTTCTTAGTGATAAAGGCAACCCCATGAATATTGTGGAAATCCTAACTCCTTCTCCTCTATCTATAAAATCTTGTCCTTTTTCCTTTGACAAGCTAGTTAGTAGTTCTAGTCTCCAAGTTCCAAATTCTAAGTCTCAAAGTCTGAGAAATTGCTAAGTTCATGCTACAAGAAGCCTTATTCATTCCCATGAGGCTAAATCTTAAGTGAAGAGATTCTTGTCCAAGTAACCAAGGAGAGAGAGGCTTGTTCCCCATTCCCAACAAGCTTTGCAAGGCATGTGCTACTGATCACCCAACCAAAGGAGGATTTGACGTCAGAACTATGGTTGTATTCTTCTTTGTTTATCAATAATAATAGATGACTATCATTATGGTTCCACTCTTATCGTCTTTGTAATGATGATTGAGTTATATCCTTTCTGACTGATATATAGTTGCATCTATTGGATTTTATGCTTGTATTTGTGTCGTTCTTTGCATGTGCAGGTGTCCGTTCATGAGGATCATGGGGATTGTGACCAGTCGGAGCAAAGGAACGGGAGCGACGACTCTTCTACAAGTATTAGCATTGGAATCTAGGTAGGCCCTCATCATCGGCCTTTAATTTGCAATTAGGAACCTGTGTGTTAGCGTTGTTTGATTGTTGCTAGACCCCATTTGGGCTAGTAGGGATCACCTCTATCCGCAGAGGGGATTTACCTCCACAATAATTTGGCAAGTCCACTAGGGAGTTGGCTTTCTGTCTTGTTGCTTTTTTTGTCTTATTGTTTGATTTGTAAACTTTAGACGGAGCCTAAAGTATGGCTAGATAGCCTTTGAAACACTATTGCTCCGCATTAGCAAAGTAGATCAACGCCACTTCAGTCCATATCCGGTTTGGTTTACGAACTGAACGGCTTGGAACTTGCCTTGTTTCTTGGTTGTTTCTTGGTTCCTCCTGCTTGATTAGCATTCTGGGTTGAGTCCCTATGTTGCTTCTTGCCCCTTGGTGTACCTGGGTACTGTTGACTTAGCTTTGGCTCTTTTGTTTTTTATTTTTCCATAGCAAACTCGGCTGGCACTATTTATAGAATTACAGTCACGCCAGTTGGCACTAGTTGCACATTGACAACCCCCGCCAATCCCTGAAAGGCGCTAGTTGCAGCCTAACAGTCGCACCAGGCCTGGAAAATTTTGTAGTTTGCTTGGGTGAGAGCCCTCTGAGCTTGGTTTTTGTTCTAAGTACCTTTTTTAGACTACTTGAATGTGTTGGAGTGTGATTTGACAGGCTTTGATCGTTACCCTTTGGGTGTTTGCTTTTTCCATCGATTTCACATTTCAAGCCCTAGGGCATCTAGTGGCCTTGTGTGTCGAGCCTTCCTCAGATGTTTTGATTTTCTAGTGGTCCAGTCGACTCTTTGATTGCTCCCTTGCACTTGCTTGGTGGTTGTAAATCCTTTTATTGCGTTATTTGGGTGACTTGCTTTGTTTTCACTTGAATTCTGCTTCATCTCACTTTGAGCCTAGATTACACGGCTCATTGGTGTCTTTGGGATCTTTCTTGTTCTTTGGAAGTTTGATTTGTGATTGAGGGAACTGAATGTGCTTGTATTGAATTGAATTTGTTTGTTGTCATTTCTAAAAGTTGTTTAGTGCATTTTGCCATCATCAAGAAGAAAAAAATCTCTTTTGCTTTGTATTAGTTAATGAGAATTAGAACTTTTCATTTCGATTAGTGATTAGTGATCTTAAATAAAAGTTTGTTAATTTGCATTAGCTACATTAGGGAATTTCTTTGTTGTGTTGTGATCACTTCGTTTGCATGAAAGCTCTCAAACTCTCTCGTAACTAGCATTCATCGAATGAAATGACATATTTCGGCATATAGTTTGCATTTAGGGAATTTTGAGAGATTACATACGATAAGGCCTAAAAAATGAAACCTAATACAAGTTCAACTTTAAAATAAACCGAATGAATCTAACAATGCATTGGAACATAACGCTCACTTTGTCGAGGTCTAGGTTAGAGACGTGCTCCGGCATCGTTAAACCTAGTCACTTTTGTTTCCACTCAAGGTTGGGTGATTCCTCCTTTTGTGACTCAATTGTGGTCTAGTACGAACTTGTGCTCCCACGTACCGTCGAGTATATGGGGAGACCCCACTAGGTTATCATCCTTTATCCACAGGAAGGTGTGTCTGCTGCCTTACGACCCATAATGCACCGAACACAACATTCGGGAAGATTGACTGCGATACGAAAAGTCCTTGGTTTTCATATGATTGCTAAGGCGTATATGTAGTTTTACAGATTGTCTGGTAAACCTTTTGCCTAGTTCTCCAAAGTAGTCACTTTTTGATCCTTTTCGAACTCCCTAAAAGAAAAGGCTCACCTGAGCATTTGTCACTTTGGGCTCACTAAACATTTGAAGGCGACTAGAGTCATCTTTTTGTCCTTTTCTCAACTCTTTAAAGATGAAAAGGTCAAGATATGTCCTTGTGTATTAAAATTTATTTGGCCATGTTCACACTTACCCTGTTAGATCTTGTTTGTGTTAGTTTGAGTAGGGTCTTTTCTCGTTAGTTTGTTTAGGATTTTTTGGATCAAATCATCCTGGCAGATCCATCGATCCCGTCTCCTGTCCCTAGTGACCAAGGGTCTCCTTCTTCTGCTACACCTGAGACACCGGTTTGTGGTGACACTTTTCCTGTTATTCCAAGTGTCCAACCATTGAACTCTCGTGCTCCAGAACACAATCTTCACGATCTATTTTGGAACCCTGTTTGGGAGCCTTACGAAGAGGATTTTCCTGTTACTCCTACTGGTGTTTCGGTCCCAATGTCTTCCTCCGACATGGATGACACATCTCCTATAGTGAGTGAGACACCTGTTTTGTCAAGTATCAAAACTCCTATCCTAGCCACATCCCCAGTCATAACTCCGGCCTTCACCGTCACCCCTCTCAGTGTAACAGTACCCTTATGTTATAAGGATTTGAGGGATGTTATGGGTTCTAGGAACTCCTCTTCAGGTACCATGTGGGATCACAACATCACTCCCACTATGGGATCTTTTGTTTCACAAGTTCACAATACAGTTGTCACTTCAATCCCAACTATTTCGACTATTTGTGTAGCGTCTTTAATACCAGTTGTTAGTGTCGTTACAGCATCTTCGATTGTAACTACTGTTGCTGGTTGGTCCCATGGTGCAGTACATAGTGGCCAGTCGGCACATACACCCAGAGTTGTCCATCCTGCACTTAGTGCCCCACATTCTTCTGGTCCTATTCCAGTACGGAAGGCATATAATCAGTATTTACATGCCGTCCAGAATCTAGGAGCGCAAGGTCTAAATCATTATTATGACCCCGTAGGGCATCATTTGTATATTTCCTTGCCATCTAAGCCTACGGTTGAGGTCTCAGTCCCGTTAAGCGTCGCTTGGGGTACCACTAGTTATGGTGGTGGCCAAGCGCTCCATCCGGATCAAGGATAACCTTACTAAGGACAATCATATCAAGGTCAGCCATCTTACACGCAGCATTCTTATGGGCAGCAGTATTACAGGCAAACCTATCCAGGGCAGCCTGGAGGCCCACAAAGACAACCCTTCCAGGGACAACCTTCGGCCTATGGTGGTCCATCTTTCACTTATCTCGAGCAACCCTCTGGAGATCTGGGACAACCTTATATCCCACAAGGACAACCTGGAATCCAGCAGGGATTCCTTTCCGGTCAACCCTATGGGAATCCAGGACGACCTGATGTGCAACAAGGACAACCTGGAATCCAACAAGGGTACCCTTCTGGGCAGTGTGGTCAGCCTTACATGCAGCAAGGCCAACCCACTGCTCAACCTAGTCAACCATTTGGACAGGTTAGTCAACCTCAAGGTCAACCAACCATTCAGCCCGCTCAGCCATCTGTTCCGCAAGGACAACCCTCAGTTGTACAAGGATAACCTAACACCCAGCAAGCTCAACCTTCTGGGCATAGGGGTCCATCCCAAACTCAACCAAGGAAACCTTCCAGCCAGGTGGCCCAATCTCCATCCTCTCAAGGACATTTTTCTGGGCCTGGTCAACCAGGCATGCAGATGGTGATTGCTTCTCAAGCTCAACCCGATTTTCAGCCCCAGGCTAGGCCCCAAACTCAAACTAGTCTTCAGATGCAAGGTGGGTTTCAATCCCAACCTTCTTACCAGGTGTAGTCTGGTCCCCAGGCTAAGTATGGAGCCCAGTAACTATATGGTTACCAGTGACCCCAGGGGCAAGCTCAGTTGGCCCCATACCAAAGTTATCAACAAATGCAGGTCGCTCCTTATCAAAATTTCGAGCAACAGTATGTTGCTCCTGTAGGCCAGGTTGGTAATCAATGGGGTGATGGGGGGCAGATCCAGGGTCAACCATCCGATTATGGCTATAACCCCTATGGACAAAATCCCTACGGATAGAACTCATATGGGCTTGGTCCGTCCGGACAAAATCAAAGGGGGCAACCAGCAAGTGGTTGGAACTCTAGTTCTACCTCGTATACACAGCCACAGATGTCCTTCAATCCTTAGTTACCATTCTTAGCAACATTGGAACTACCAGATGTGTCCAAATTGACTAATGATCCTATCCTTCATAATCCATTCTGGCCACCGGTTCCAACCAAGATACCCGGTGATTGTCCCAAATTCGATGGCAAAGCTGGAAAATATCCTCAAGCCCACGTTATGACTTACCACCTTTGGTGTTCATCAAATTCATGGCTTGACGATTCAATCCGGCTCTGTCTGTTCCAAAGGACTCTCACCGGCTCGGCTGCTAAGTGGTACATTGAGTTGACTCGCGGATCCTTTCAAGATTTCAACTCATTAGCAATGGCATTTCTACGCATTTTCAGTTGCCCATTCGGTATGAGACGTGAACACATATCCTCACGTCTCTCAAACACGACACAGCCATGCACATATTCGATCATATACATGAATGGAGATGACATCGTCGGTTGATGAAGTTCTGGATTCCTGATCAACTCCTAACTGACTAGTTTACGACCTCCTTTGTCCCTAAAATCGCACGACACATTGCTATGGGAGCTTGTGTAACTGAAAAGCAGGCTATTGCGCATGCTCAGTACCTCGACTTAGTTTATTCTCAGTCAGGTACCTTATATGAGTATTTTCCCGATGCCCCGAGACCCAGAACATCCAAAACTCTGCCAGAGCCATCTGTTGACGGTGTTATTGGCAATGTAAATCCGTCTTCGAAGAAATCATCCATGAGCCCTAGGAAGAAAAAATCGAATGCTTCAAACGAAAACACTTCTCAGGGTAGATCCAGTTCCAGAAATACATCCGAGGTCAACGCCGTCCAGTCCGCCACGGCGGATAAAGCCTCGAAAGGAAAGAAAAAGGGGAAAGTGAAGAATAAATCTGATCAACCCAAGCAGGACTCCCCTAAACCTCCACCCGAGGAAGGAGCCAAATGTAAACTGAAGTATCCTTCTCTTATCTGTGATGAGGATCACTATACCAAAGACTGCCCAAGGCGGTCCGAGGTTAGTCGTTTATTGAAAGGTGCTCCTAGGATTCCTGCGATTCTGAAAGAACCTTTCCCCTCACAACAAACGCAAATGGTGGCTGACCCATCCTCGTCTTCTTCTCCCTTTCGTTCCCAAGTTCTCATGGCTGGAACGATTCCCATTCATATTACAACTCGAGCAAAGGAATATCCATCACCCATCGGGAAGGAGCCTGAGGTCCCCTCAAGCGCTCCTCCATCCAGTTCTAGTCCACTCCATATCGAGAGACCTAGCACTGAGACGCCTCTTCAACCCCCTCATAAATGTGTACTCCAGAGATCGTCTTAGAACCCTAATGCTCGTGCTGCCCAGCACTACAACATCATTATGGACTTAGCTTAGGCTCCGTCAGCTATGTCCGCTTTAGAAGTTCTCTAGAGCTGCCCCCCCAGAGGAAGTCCTTACTATCGGCCATCGGTGGCATCGACCCGGCCCACAGGGATTTGATCACCTTTGATCTTGACAGCCATGTACCAAGACTTCCTCACCAGATTTCCTTCCTCATTCAGGTCATCATCAATTCGAAAATGATTCATCGTATAGTTATTGATGAAGGCGCGTCAACTTGCATTATGTTTGTTTCTTGTTCGAAGGCTATTGGGTCTCTGACTTTCAGTCAGTCTCCAATGACACTGGAAGCCTTTGATGGGAGAGAATCTCGCCCTTATGGTATCCTCCAATGATTGTCGATTACTTTGGAAGGGAAGACCGTTGAAGTGGAAGTTTAAGTTGTCGATGCTAATCTTACTTACAACCTCCTTTTGGGCCGGAGCTGGAGATATCCCATGCATGCTGTGGCTTCATCCCTCTTTCATGTCATTCGTTTCCCTCATTAGGGGAAAATTGTCATGGTAGACGAAATCTCCTTCTTTGCTTCTTCTTTCGAAGGCAATGTGCCTTTTGTGGAGCATACCTCCATTCCCTTAGAGAGTGTGGGAGCTGGGCTCTTTAAAGACCCTACCCTCATGGGTGTCTTTTCCCTCCCACCTCCAAACCTCACTTCACCTGGTTTGGTTTCTGCTCATTCTGATCCCCCATTGCACACTGTTTCTACCCTTGGCCCCTTTGCAAAAGGGGGCATTGATCCTCTAGCTTGTAACCCTCGCTCGACCGAGGGGCATGGGCAGAGCATCGGTGTCGTTGATCATTTTACAAAATAGGCCGAGACAACGCCTACACTATCTAGGCCAGTCACACAACAGTGCAATGGGGTGAGTCCCGAAATGGGCTTGACTTGAACAAGTATCATGCGTGCACTTTACCTTTTATACATACGTGTGCTTTAGCAAGTGTGTTGTGTGTGCATGTTTTCCTGTTTTTGGCTTGGTGTGTTGGCATGATTGCTGCTTATTGTGTCTTTTTGATTCTTGCACAGATGTCTGGTTTGCCTTACGTTGGTTTCGCTGATGGTGCCTCCCGCAGTACACACAACCTGTCCTCTGTGGCATGGGTGATCTACGATCGTCATGGTGAGTTAGTAGACCTTTAAGGGGTTTGTCTAGGTTGTATCACGAGTATAGTGCTGTGATTGAATTATTAGCTGAGGCGATTAACCTCGGTATTTGAAAATTGGTTGTGAACTTGGACTCTCAGCTGGTGAACTTAACCTCGGTATTTGAAAATTGGTTGTGAACTTGGACTCTCAGCTTGTTGTTCACCAGCTCAATGGGCGTTATTCCATCAGAGACCATCCGATTTTAAGGTTGTATTTATGCGTTAAGTTGTTAGAAAGGGATTTTTATTTCATTACTTATCAACATATTCCAAGACGATTTAATACATTAACCAATGCATTAGCTAATTATGTGTTGGACAAGCATTTGCATAACATGTAATTCAAAATAACATAAGAAGCATAAAACACAATAAACCATAAAACATATGTATATATATATGTGTGTGTGTCCAAATGTTTGCACCATGTGCATCATCAAAAAATAATACATGTTTGTCTTTGTACATCTAGAGACAACATGTCTCTCAAAAAATATGCATAGAAAATAAAGCCTAGATATCTAGTCTCGGTGGTGCTCATGGTAGCACGTCACCGCTCTCACTAAACATCTCACGAGTCGGTGGATGCAATTCGACACCCCCACCGTGTGCCTCTGGTACGCTAGCAAGACATCCGCTAGCCAAGCGTAATCCGAAATCCCTCGAGTGATAGCCTCGAGGTTCTGAATGAGCTCTCCTCTGTCACCACCCTCCTCCTGAAGATCTGCTGCTACGGCCTAGTGTCTCCTCGCAATGGGAGACATGCCAATTGGATGCTCTCTGCCCACATCTGCATATGCATATAAATGTTATTAGAGCAAGCATGTATTAACAAAAAATAATAAAAACACAAAATTAAAATGAGGTCATACTTATCTGCTCGTCCCAGTCCTCTCCCTCTGGCAGGGGGAGGTCAGGATCACTAGTGAAGTCGGTCCCTGCATACGACCAGTCCTCCACCATGATCAATTGGCAGCAAAGACACCCGAAAAACTCAGGTCTAAATGACATCTGCTGACTGCCTCCCTCTCTCGGCATTAGTTCTGCCCAACGAGCAATCCTCGGCTCTCGAGGTGCTGGATCAGGAACAAAGGCCCCTTGGCCTTGGAATATTGGCACATGTTCCAAGAAGAACGTCACCAAGATGGATCCGTACCCAAACTGTTGCATCTTGCCATGCTTGGCCTTTGTTAGCTGCCTCTTCATATTGGTCGTCACTGTGGAGGCCCAATTAAAGATCGTTGGGTTAAGACACTCTGTCGCTAGTATCAGGTGATTCTTCGTGGCTTCATGGGGTGCCTGTGCCCCCGCAGCTCGTGTGCTGGTGAATAATAGAGCTCTGAGTGTTAGGTCCTGAACAGTGGGGATATCCACTTTTGAGCTGCCCGACCCATATCTTTCCCCTGGGCAAACTCGAGCCTTCACCTCCTCCATCTTCTCCCCGGATGGCCTGCTACTAGTCAATCGGGGCACCGGCCTTCTACGCGATAGTTTGGTGAGGAAATAGATGTCAGATACATCTATTTCCAATACTTGGTCCCGTATCCAAAACACTTGATCCTGTACATCCCATAAGTTGATCAAATACTGCAAGAGCTCAGGCTGAGCTCGTAGGTAAGACAGGAGGAAGTATTTCTTGATCCCGCAAGCTCTAAGAGCTTCCATGCAGTCCTCATCTGCTAAAGCCAATGTGTGTACTTGGTCATGTTCTCTTTCTTTCCATACGAGTACCTTTTTTGCGTGTTTTCCTGCGATCACAAGGTCAAAACATTAAATTAGATCCTTGAGAAATTTGAAAATGCAGTGAAATTTGCTTTAAAATTGTTAAAATTTGAGGAAAACGTCTGCGCGGCCGTTGGCGCGACTGTTTCCATAACAGTCGCGGCCGTTGGTGCGACTATTTCTATAACAGTCGTGTCCATGGGTGTGAGCGTTTGTGGAAAATTACCCCATTGGCACGGGTCCGTGCCCAAAACCCGCGCTAATGGGCACAACCCTCATTTTTGAAATCCCCTCCACAGAGGATGAAAAAACAACCCAACGCAAATTCAAAATGGAAAAAAATGGAGTAGGGGAAGAGGCCTCTTACCTGGCACTGACAGCGCTCCGAATGGTCACCCGGATTTGTCACAATCGTCGCCTGAAGATCGTACACCAAAAGCCCTAATGTCACTCTCAATGAGGTAAAAGTGAAAAGTAATTTCTTGTTTTTACCATTTTCACCTATTTTATAGCTTTTTTGACCCTCAATAGGTTTTAAAAGTCAATTTATGGATATTTTAATGTATCTTTGTGTCGAAAATGGATTTTACACTATTTTTTGTGTAGCGACAGGTGTTTGTGTGGCTTAGGCGACGAAACGAGTTGAATTTTATACTTTTTCGGATTCGCTAAACACATGAAAAAGTCACTTTTGAGTCATCTTTTTGCTCTTTTCTGACTCTCTAAACATGAAAAGAATGCCGAGTTATTCCTCTCGACTCGTTAAATGTAAATGAGAGGTGGTCGTCTTTAAACCCTTTTCCGACCGTGTAAAAACAAAAAGATCATCAGACCCTTTTCGTTTCAGGTTTGTTAACGGTTACGAAACGACGTGGTTTCGATCTCTTTTTTACTTTTTCAGATTGAAATCACTACTTATGAAAAGTACTCCTCAGTCGTAATGATCAGGGGGTTCTTTCAAGCATTGTTTTATACTTTTTCGGGCTCGAGAGACACAAATTTACGAAAAAGGACACCCTTGGAGTTTCCTTTTCCGCTGTCTTTTCAAACTCTCTAAACATGAAAAGATGTTGAGCCCTTCCTTTGTCAAACTCGTTAAAACTTAATGACATAGGATGCTATCGAAATGACGCCTCTCAAGCATATGCTATCCTCGTCAAGCTTGTCATCAAAAAATAACCGGGGTACTCGCCAGAAATGGTTGGGAAAATGGAACCACAATTATTGTCGTGTCGGCAGTATGTTGCTCTTGAACATGGCACTTGTCTGCATTTGTGTCTGGGTGGGGACATCTCATCTTGTTTTTACACTTGCCTCTGTGGGTTTGGGTTATCCTGTTTGAGCTCTCATCTGCTCATTGCCCTGTCACCATGACCCCTGATCATTTGATGTCAAATACTGCCAAGTCCACTATCGTGCTGCCAATATGTTCAAGAGAAGTTGACCTCTGCAGAATACTCAACCTTCCTCTGATACCTCACACAAAACATATTGTCCTTCTTTGTCTCATGTCGATGATGTGGGAACCATTATGGCCCACCTTCGATCAAGGTCACTTCCCGTCGACTTTAGCTCATTATCCAGGAAGTTGACTTAGAGACTCCCTGCAGGTGCCTTGGAGCCTGCATGCCTCAATGGAAGGTTCTTCGTGTTCAATGCGAGGTTTTCATTATTGGCCTCCAATCGAATGATTCTACGGGTGTTCGACGTTGACTCACTGATTCACATGCCATAGATTGTACCTATAGTACCTTGAGGACCATTGTCATTATTGGTGGTACCTCTCGCGTCTGTTAATAGTTTTCATCATTGACTGGTAATCAGACGATGTCCTTGCATGTTCGACTTCGACTCCCATATTTGCATGCTTGAACTTGTACTTTTTTTTGGGTCTAGATGGAGCGCAAGACCCTGGATTTTGTCTGTTGAGATCTAGGTTGCGATTTTGTGGATTATTATGATAATTACATGACTCATTCATTGGATGGCTGCGACCATGCCTGAGTCTACTTATCGATCCTTACTGGATGGCTGCGCCCATACCTTGGATTTGGATTTTTATGTACTCTGCTATGGATGGTTGCGCCCATACCACATACATCATGTACTTGAGATATCAGTTGTACTTCTTCATGCACGTTCTCTGGCGACAGTGTTGTTAGTTGGCCATGTTCTTGTAAAGCTTTTCACCCCTTTCTTTCTCTCGGGCCTCATGCTTTAGGGGGCATCTGTTACATAGTAATTTGTCACCGTCCCTGTTACCCCTTCTCGCGCACCTTGGAGGACTTATTCCAGGACCTGTGAGAAGTGACATAACCTGGAAACACTTGCATTGTGTCCCCTTGAGTATGTACTTCATATGCCCTGAAGACACCTTCTGCAAAATACCCATAAAAATAGCCCTTTTTCCATTGGCTTGGTTCCACTGTGTATCACCTGCACCAATGGGGGAAATCCTCCAAAGAGGGTGCGCCAACTGGCACTCTGTCTCAGAGTCGCACTCACGCCAGCCCAGTTGGGTAAAGTTTTTAACAAAAAAACTTACAAAGGTTCTTCCTAACCTATTCATGAACTGATTCCATCTTGAGTTGGTTCAGTTTGGCTTCGAATCTCCATAGAACAGAAGTTGTTTGCCACCTTCTCATGGAAGCTTCTTAGTGATAAAGGCAACCCCATGAATATTGTGGAAATCCTAACTCCTTCTCCTCTATCTATAAAAGCTTGTCCCTTTGCCTTTGACAAGCTAGTTAGTAGTTCTAGTCTCCAAGTTCCAAATTCTAAGTCTCAAAGTCTGAGAAATTGCTAAGATAATGCTACAAGAAGCCTTATTCATTCCCATGAGGCTAAATCTTAAGTGAGGAGATTCTTGTCCAAGTAACCAAGGAGAGAGAGGCTTTTTCCCCATTCCCAACAAGCTTTGCAAGGCATGTGCTGCTAATCACCCAGCCAAAGGAGGATTTGACGTCAGAATTATGGTTGTATTCTTCTTTGTTTATTAATAATAATAGACGACTATCATTATGGTTCCACTCTTATTGTCTTTATAATGATGATTGAGTTATATCCTTTCTGACTGATATATATTTGCATCTATTGGATTTTATGCTTGTATTTGTGTCGTTCTTTGCATGTGCAGGTGTCCATTAACGAGGATCGTGGGGATTGTGACCAGTCGAAGCAAAGGAATGGGAGCAACGACTTTTCTACAAGTACTAGCATTGGAAACCAAGTAGGCCCTCATCATCGGTCTTTAATTTGCAATTAGAAACCTGCGTGTTAGCGTTGTTTGATTGTTGCTAGACCCCATTTGGGCTAGTAGGGATCGCCTTTTTCCGCAGAGGGGATTTACCTCCACAACAAAGGCATATTTAACATCCATCAGATGGACTTCCCATTTGAAAGAGGCAGCAAGGGAAAGAACAAGGCGGATAGAGTTCATTTTGGCAACAGGGGAGAAGGTTTCAATATATTCAATGCCTTCAACTTGTGAAAAACCCTTAGCAACAAGACGAGATTTATGTTTATCAAGTCTTCCATCTGGTCCAAACTTGGTTTTGTAAACCCATTTGTGTCAAACAAGTTTTCGTCCCTTTGGAAGAGGAACAAGATCACATGTATCATTTTCCAATAATGAACAATATCCTTCATTCATAGTTGGGCCTGAAGCTTCTGCAAAGTTTTCAGGATCATAATTCATTGAAGCTTGAACCAGTAAAGAAGAGGCTCTATCGTACTGAGAACATGTATGTCGTTGATCTGTAGGATCACCTGCAAGAGCACTTTCTGGATCCCGAGTAGCATGAAACCATTTTGGAAGCTGAGGAGCTGAAGGAGGATCCCAAGAAGGTGGGAGAGGATCGTCATCCTCGCTTTCATTATCTGAAGAAGAAATATTTTCATAAGTAGAAGGGACATAGAGAGGTGGCACATTCACCGAACTAGGCTCATAGGTCAATATATTTTCAACAAACTTTACATCTCTTCTAATAATAACATTTTTGGATTTAGGTGGAAGAAGTCTATATCCTTTGACATCTTCAGAATATCCAACAAAAATACATTTTTCGCTCTTAGGTTCTAAGGCTTTATGTTTCTCATGAGGAATATGGGCCCATGCTTCACTTCCAAAAACATGAAAGTGGCTCACATCTGGTTTAATTGAGCTTCATGCTTCTTCTGGAATAATATTCCTTAAAACCTTAGTAGGCATGTGATTTACTATGTAATTTTCAAATTTAATTGCTTCTACCCTAAATTTAAAACTAAGCCATTTAGATTGAAGCATACAATTATCCATTTCCATTAAGGTGCGATTATTCATTTCAGCTACACCATTTTGTTGTGGAGTATATGGAACAGTATGTTGCAATTGAATTCCATGCTCAGTGCAAAAGTTGATGAATTTGTTGTTAGCATACTCTCTGCCATTATCAGATCTTAGCTTAAGAACTTTATGTCCATATTGTGTCTCAACAAAGGCCTTAAAGTCCAAGAACATGTTAAAGACTTCACTCTTGAGTTTTAAGAAGTATACCCAAGTGTGTCTGGAGAAATCATCAATGAAAGTTAAGAAATACTTGTAGCCAGAGAATGAAACAACTGGAAGTGGACCACATAAATCACTATACACAAGTTGTAAATGGGTTGAGACGTGCCAAGAGGCACGTTTTTCAAAGCTATCCTGATAATGTTTTCCAAGTACACATCCAGAACAAACACAATCTATGCAAGATACCATAGGAAGACTTGTCACCATATTTTCCTTACATAGATTTTGGAGGGAGCGATAGTTTAAGTGACCAAATCACTCA
Organism: Pinus taeda; assembly: GCA_000404065.3. NCBI lineage: Eukaryota > Viridiplantae > Streptophyta > Pinopsida > Pinales > Pinaceae > Pinus > Pinus taeda. The sequence goes on along the minus strand of APFE030266047.1, from coordinate 36,298 downwards.
TGCCAAAGTTTGGTCACTTCATCATTATGAGCAACAAATATTGAGGGAAGAGTTGATGACCCAAAGTTGTTAAACCTATACAACCTTGTAGAGTCATTAGCAATGTTAGTAGCTAAAATCTGTCTAGGATCTCTTAGGTCCTTAGTTACAACATCATGAGGTGAAAAGTTAATAGATTTACCTTCACCTAAATGATTTATCTAATATACAGATATAAGGTTGCAAGATAAGGTAGGAACACATAATACATCATTAAATTGACCATTATCTAGATAAATTGTTCCAGTTCGTACAACAATAAAAGATCTATCATCACCAACATTTATATTTTTTGTGTTGCAATCATTTAAACAAGAAAATATGGTTTTTTTGCCATGTGATAAGAAGCTCCAGAATCAATGAGCCACTCATGAGAATGAGAATAAGAAGATGCATTTAGTGCATAATCAGATCGAGATGCTTGACAACCACATGTAGAAAGTGTTATTCCTGAAGATGAAGTTGAAGTTGAAGAGTTGCTCCAAATGGATGTTATGCTTCTTCATTATTACTTCCAAGGCTTTCATCTTTTTAAAGCATTTGGATTCTAAGTGTCCATCGCAATTACAAAAGTTGTAATTTTTATCAGTCTTCTTCCCTTTGTTTTTATTTGCCTTATCATTTTGTTGAATTGCTTTTTCATTTTGAGGCTGAAATTCTTTAGGACCCTTATTTTGTTTAGGACCATTCTTTTTAGGATGCTGCTTCTTAGGATTCCTTGAATTTGGTTGTTGTTGGGCTGCTAAGGCTTTCTTAAAAGAGTTTCCATATTAAGAAGACCAATATGTAAGAGTTTTTTTGTTCTCTTATTAAAGAATCACAAAAAGAATCAAAAGAGGGGGACTTGTAGTCTTGTCCTTGAGAAATAAAGGTTTCTCTTGTAGAATGGAAGGTGGAAAGAAACACAGACTAGGTTGGTCCCAACTTAGTAAGAATGGAATAGATAAGGCTACCATCCTTTTTCTTAACCTTAACACAGTCCAAGAGAAGTCTAAGGGTCTTAATCTTGGACAAAAAATTATTCAATGGAAGAAAAATTATTGGGGTCCAAAGTAAGCACATCATTTTCGAGTTGATGGGCTCTAATTTCATTTTTAATTCCAAAAACTTTATTGAGTTGTTCCATTATTTCATCAAGGGTATTAAGTCCTGTGATTTGGAATCTAAGGTCTGGAGAAATAGACATCCCTATCAACCCACGTGCTTGATATTGCTTATTTTTCCATTTGGCTTGCTTATCTTCATATTTAGGTTTAGTGTTAGAAAATTATATATTACATAGTAATGGAACACATAAAATATTGCAGAAATATAAACACAGAAAACACATAAAACAAGAGAGACACAGATATACGTGGTTCGCCCAGTTTGGGCTACATCCACAGAGAAATAGCCAGTCCTTCTTTTATTATATTATCCAACAAACTGAAGAGATACAACCTACAACAAATCCATTGTAACTCCCTCTTCGCTCTCAATCTCCTCTCTTTTCCTCACTCAGAATATAGATCTACATAGACGTAATACAATTCCCTCATATATAGCAAGGGGGTTGCCTTCTAGGGCAAACAACCCTAAACTAAACATAAATTCTACCATCAGATCATCCGCCTAATGAATGGCCCAAATTGACTAGAAATTACTATATTTTTACAAGACAATTTTACATCTGTTTTTAGCTTCAGGGGCGCTGCCCCCAGACCCCCCAGCCGGGGGGGGGGGTCGCCCCCACGAACCCCTGCGGGGGGGACAAGTCTCCCCCACACACCCCCACGTGGAGGGGTGTATATTCTTCCTTGGGTATACATCCGACTGAGACTTTTGAATATAGAAGATAATCAGGCTCCACACCCAACATTTAGCCTCTTGGACTGAGGTTATTCTATAAAGACCTTTACTTCTAAGTAAATCCTCAATGTAGGAAAATCATTGGAAGTAGTTGGTGTTGTCAAGAATAACTTGGCATGTACTTTCCATTTTAATATAAACTAAAGTGGTAGATGTTGAAACTAAGTGTTCTAATGGAAAGATCTCGAAAAATTAGGCTGATTAAAAAAAAAGGCTCTGAAAATGGCTTCTAGATGAAGAAGTTATGGATTTTTGAATAAAAGTTGTTGAAGATGCCGACAAAGTATGTGAATGTGTGAAAGTGAATGATAATGTTATATTTTAAAAATAAAATACCCCGCCCCTTCCAAACTTAATCTAATTAGCTCACTTCTAAAAAAAATGTGACCCACTTTTATAAATAAGTGAAAGTCACTTTTACAATGGTACTCTATGAGCTACCCATTAAATTGTAACTTAAATAAAAGATAAAGTGACTTTAGAATTATAAGTGACTCACTCTTTATATTGAGTGAGAGCACTTTTACATAAAGTAACTTTAAAACATAAGTTACATGTACTTTTTGAAAAAGTAACTCAACAAAAAGAAAGACTTGAACCCAAAATCTCTATTCTTATAAAGTAACTTTGGACCAAATGAGCCAGTTTAAAAGGTTAGTAATTTTTGGAAAAAATGAAGGGTTTTTTTTTTTTGAGGTGCAAATTCAACAGTTTTACCTTCACTTGAATGATTTATCTAATTTTCATATTGAATGTTGCAGGATAAGGTAGGAACACATAATACAACATTAAATTAACCATTGTCTAGAGGAATAATTCCAATCCTTACAACACTAAGATATCTATCATCACCAACATATATATTTTTTGTGTTACAATCATTTAAAGAAGAAACCATGGATTTGTTTTTGGCCACGTGATAAGAAACTCCAAAATTAATGAGCCACTCACTAGAATGAGAAAAAGAAGATACATTTAGTGCATAACCAGTCCGAGATTCTTGACAACCACGTGCAGAAAGTGTTATTCCTGAAGATGAAGTTTAGGTTGAAGAGTGCTCCAAATGGATGTTATGCGTCTTCATTTCTTCTTCCAAGGCTTCCATCTTTTTAAATCATTTGGATTCTAAGTGGTCATCACGATTACAAAAGTTGCAATGTCTATCAGTCTTCTTCCCTTTATTTTTATTTTCCTTATCATTTTGTTCAATTGATTTTTCATTTTGAGACTAAAATTGTTTAGGACCCTTGTTTGGTTTAGGATCATTCTTTTGAGGATGTTGCTTCTTAGGATTCTTTGAATTTGGTTACTGTTGGGTTGTTAAGGCTTTATTGGAAGAGTTTCCAATATTAAGAAGACCAAGATGTAAGATTTTTTCTTGTTCTCTTATTAAAGAATCACAAAAGACATCAAAAGAGGGGGACTTGTAGTCTTATCCTTGACAAATAAAGACTTATCTTGTAGAATGGATGCTGGAAACAAACATAGAGTAGGCTGGTCCCAACTTAGTAAAAATGGAATAGATAAACCTACCATCTTCTTTCTTAACCTTAACACCATCCAAGAGAAGTATAAGGGTCTTAAACTTGGACAAAAAATCTTCAATGGAAGAAAAATTATCGAGGTCTAAGGTAAGAAACTCATTTTCGAGTTGACGAACTCTAAGTTCATTTTTAATATCAAAAAACTTTATTAAGTTGTTTCATTGCTTCATTAGGGATATCAAGTTCTGCAATATGGAATCTAAGATCTAGTGAAATAGACATCTGTATCAACCCACGTGATTGATCTTGCGTATTTTCCCATTTGGATTGTTTCTCTTTATCTTTAGGTTTAAGCTCTTTGCTTGAGGTTATTCTACAAAGACCTTTACCTCTAAGTAAATCTTCAATGTAGGACAACCCTTTGAAGTAGTTGGTGTTGTCAAGAACAACTTGGCATGAAATTTCCATTTTAATAGAAAATGAAGCAGTAGATGTTGAAACTAAGTGTTCCAATGAAAAGATCTCAAAAAAATAAACTGATTAAAAAAAACGGCTCTGAAAACGATTTCTGGATGAATAAGTTATGACTTTTTGAAGAAAAGTTGTTGAAGATGCCGATGAAGTACATGAATGTGCGGAAATGAATGATAATGTTATATTTAAAAAAAAAAATTCCTCCCCCCTCCAAAATTAATCTAATTAGCTCACTTTAAAAAAAAAAACTATGTGACCCACTTTTATAAATAAGTGAAAGTCACTTTTACAATGGTATTATATGAACTACCCACTAAATTGTAACTTAAATAAGATAAAGAGACTTTAGAATTATAAGTGACTCAATTTTTATAATGGGTGAGAACACTTATACATAAAGTAACTTTAAAACATAAGTTGCATGTGATTTTTCAAAAAGCAACTCAACAAATAGAAAGATTTGAACCCAAGACCTGTATTCTCATAAAGTAATTTTGGACCAAGTGGACTAGTTTAAAAGGTTAGTAATTTTTGGAATTTGTTTTTTTTCGCTGAAGCTTTGGAGTGCATGCTTACTTGAGAAAATGTTTTTTGCCTATAAAACAAAAAAACCACACAACCCAAAATGGACATGCAAAAAAAACCAAACCTTACGACTTGAAGTTGGATTTCTCTGGAAACTTAATATTTTCCTCAATGTTTTTGTTTTTCCGAGATCACACTAAAGCACGGCGGAAAAGAGCATACGCATGAGAAAAATCCTTCCATCCCATTTCTGATTTGCCTAGATCACACAGATTTGCGAGGTATAGAGCATACACATAAATGAAAGGTATGGATCCGGTAATAAAAGATAGAGAGATAAATAAACCGAAATAAACAAAGAAATAAATAACTAAAACTGCAAATAAAGACTGTATACCTCCATATTTTAAAAATGGCATAGCTAGGGCTACTGGAAACCTTTTCGCATGAAACGAAAGGGGTTCCTCACTGGAACATATTATCCTAACGCAATAGAGCAATCCTCTCGGCCCGAAAGTGGTTAGAAATAGTAGATCTAGGAAACAACAGTTGGATGTACTTGTATCGGCTTCGGATTTGGATCACCAATGGATGCGGCCCTTAAATAGCTTTGATACCATGTTTGGTTTTCCATTACACCAAAACCCACAAATTTTAGTAAAATTCCAAACCATTATCATTACCTTTTTTAGTGGTTTTAGGGTGGATCCCAGAGTGGCGGTTAGTCCACGTGATCGATTCCCAATGAAGTGAGTGTGGAAATCCAACACATGGGAGCTTTCCAGTTTGGAAATAGGCAAGGGATATGGGTCCGAAAGGAACAGATGTTGTGGAATGGGAGGCTTACATACAGTCTCTTTGAACCATGGGACTATGCAGAACTAAGGAGGGGGACCATATTACCTGGGCCGACAAGATGCGATCTAACATGGTGGAGGTGGCTGACACTTACAAGTATCTCATTCACTATTTAAGAGCACTTAACCGTCCTTACTGGTTCTCCAAGATATGAATACTTGACGTCCCTATAAAAATTATTCCTTTTTTTATGGTTGGTTTGAAGGAACAAAACCCTTACCTAGGAGAATCTATGTAAGAGGGGTTTTAATGGGCTAGGGAGATGCCCACTATGAAAATTCTACACTGAAACTAATGTCCATCTATTTTTGCAATGCCCTATTTCTATCATGGTCTAGGATGGTATTGTTTCTTCGTTGAATATGTCTTGCAGGAGATTTGGACACATTGAAGAATGCATCCAATGGTGGCTGGAGCGTGGTGGTAAATTTATGGTTATTCCGCATTAGTTGTTGAAGGGAATGAAAGCATGAGGGAGATCTTATTGCAGAATTGGAGATGGAAAAAGATGACAGTGAAATCTGCCTTGCAACATTAACCATCTACTGAATTAAAGACAAACTCTAAAGCTCAAAAAAGAACTAGAAATCTGTGTTTTTGGGGCTGTTGAAGGGTCCCTTCCTCAAATCATGGTCCCATAGGGAGGAAGTGAGGCCAAGACACCTGCTGACAACCTTGTGGTGATCCTTTTTATCCTTGCTAACCTGCTACTTGAAATAAGGCACAAATGGAAGAAAAATATCACACAACCAATTTGATCTACACTACTTGTAATGGAAATGCATCTAACAAGCAAACTAACAACTAAGCTATGAATCTACACTAAGCATACATGTAAAATAAAGAGGAGCCTTGGATGCTAGGGTTGGGCCCTAACCCAAGAGTTTCAGCCCTCCGAGTTAACTCAGTGCTGGCCCAAAACAAAACTCATTCTTATTACCAAAACAACAGATTACATCAAAAGGACTATGACAAGTCTTGCCTCTCTACTTATACATTTGAAGTATCCAATGAATTCCTTAAAATTATGGAGGCTCGGCTCCCAAACTTGAGATAAACTGGTGCTTTGTCTTTCACTTGCTTGGCTGCCTTCCAGTCCTCATGATTTGGTTGTTTGCACTTCGAGTTGATGGAGGAATATCAAATGGACGGGTAGTAAATGAGGAGGATTTACCTCCTATAATCCCTCTCCCTTGTCTCATTCAAGTTTTGACCTTAGTCTTTGCCAAAATCCCTTGCTTTTCTCCTTTAATCCTGCATTAAATGCACATTAGACCACAAATCAAAATATCCAACTCTAACTCATCTCACTCAGGAGGTGAATTAAGGCCCATATAATTACCCAATTATGAGGCTCATCATCACTCCCTACCTAAAGTGTTGCTCATCCTCTGAGCAACTTAGTCAATATCCATATCCTTCATGGCTTTGGTAGCCTCTCTGACATCCCATGCCTCTAATGTGGTCTCCTCTTCTTGTTCATAGAAGTCTTTTTTATTTTCTACCTCTTCCCACTACCTCTTTTCTTATTCTTCTTTTCTCCCTTCTAGCATCCCTAAGAGTAGTGGTGGACTGATTTTTAGGCCTATCCAATTGACCTTTAACCTTTTCATAGATTTCTTATACATAGGTGTCTTGTTGAGTGTGTCTCTTAACCTTTAAGGGGAGTTATATTCTCTTATCTTTAGGTTGTATGGCAGTGTGTTCCATCTTCTTAGGCAAGCATGTATACTATCATCTCCTAGTAGCCTAAACATGTCCTCAAAATGTGAAATTGCTTGCTCTTGGGCAACAAGATATCTAGGTGCCAACTGAGGGTCATTTGCAATCGAATTATGGGTACTGATGAGGGCCATGGGATTTGATTGTTCAGCTCTAATCCAAAGAGGTTCATTTTTCTCTCTTGCCAATATCCTTTTCATCTTTGTAGCCCTTGACTCCTCATGGTTCATCCATGATGCCAAAGCCATTAATTGTAGATCTCCTAGCTTGGAATTAGGGTCCCATACATTCATGTCTATGAGGGCCATGTTGTGCAAATAAAACTCAGACATTTGGGCCCTATCCTCTAGTGTACTTTGATCACAAAGATCAATAAACTGCTTGTAGTCTTGAAATGCAATGGTTCCCCTCTGTGCTAGTGTCTTAATCTAAAACTACAGCCATTGTTCTTTGAGGTAGAGAGCATAGGATTTAACTAAAATCCTACACCGGATTGCCTCCAAGGAGAGGTTGTCCATACATGCTAGTTGATTCTCTCTTTCCTATAGTTGTCCCCTCAACCATGCATTTTCTCTCTCTAGTTGATTTCTCATTATAACTTCTCTACCCCTTAAGCCACTTAGCTCTATGCCCATTTCTTTGATTTTCTCCTCCATGTGCCCAATGTCTTCCCCCCCCTTTGATTTGGCGATCTGCATCCATCAGTGACTTCTAGCCCTCTCCTTCTCAAGCTCGAAGAACAGTGGGATGGAAAAAAATTTAGGTATGACCCTACCTCCTTCAATAAACTGGTAATAGGAGTCCAGGTTAGGTTGGGGGCTGGGTTCGTTTCTCTTTGGGTCCTAGTCTTTAGCTTCTTGTTGCTCCCCTACCTTTCTTTCCAATTTTTGTTCCTCCTATAGATTCAGCAGAGTATCCTGTAGGATTGTTATTTCTTTATGTGGATTTTGTTTTGGATCCTGTAGGATTGACTTACCCTTTGAGGAAATTGATCTAGTAGTAGGCCTCCTTACATAAGTGATAGGGGAATTAGGGGAAGGCATTTTGTCTTTTTGTGTAGAGGAATCTTCAATCTCAATAGGAATTTTGGTTGATGTTTGTGGCTTCCCCTGTCTTATTCTTGTGCTCTTTCTTGTCCTGAAATATAGTGGGGTCTGCCTCTGCCTGTTTCCTTTTAGCTTGATTGGGGTGCTGATAACAGTGAGGGCAGCTTCTTCCTCTCTCTCGGTGGCCTCTAGAGACACCCTATGTGACTCCTCTTTGTGTTATGTCCCCTCTGTTCTATTGCCTTCTTCCTCTCTGTCTTTCTTGTCTTCTTCTTCTTTTAGATATTCATCATCTCTATCAGTTTCCTCCTTTGTTTCTTCATCCTCCTCCTTCTCTTCTCCCTCTTCATCTTCATCTTCATCAAGTTCCTCTGTGCCAGTTCCTTCTTCATCCATCTCATACTCATCTCCTTATGTATCTTCCTCTTCCTGTTTTACTTCCACTTCACTAACAGTAGGACTAACATCACAAGTGAGAGCTTTGATCTCATCCTCTACTGGCATGTCTCTGAAATTTGACCATGTTATAGGGCTTTTGAGGTTTTGGATGGAATCTTAAATGAGGATCCTAATCAACCCATGGTGAGCTAATTGTTGGGAATTCCCCTCCTTCACTTTGATTCTTGAGTCTATGAGTGATTGAAGCAATAAATATGGTATGTTGAGCCTTTGGTGAGGGGGTGTATCTACTCCAAATATTAATTCTTCAAGGATCCTGAAATGATAGCCATAGACAACACTATATCTACCCTCACATGAGATGTATTTTATTAGTTGGTAGCCTACCTCACTCCATGGATATGGTAGACTTTCCCTCCTTACTCCATTTTTGTCCTTAGTAGGTTCCTCGCCTTCAAAAAAGAATTTCCTTTTGGCAACCTGGCTATCTCCTTTGTCTTATTTTCTCCATTGGACTCCAAGGGGAAGTGTGGTGACCCTGATGATGAGCTCAAGGGTGAGATCTATAGTGAGGCCCCTTATTACAACAATGGCATGTATTCTAGTGTGTGGAGTGAGGGAGAGAGAAAATTTTTGATCCACCTCATCATCATACCCTCTGAATTTTTCGAAAAAACCCCATCCAATTATGTCTTTTGAAGATTTCAAGCACTTGGGGGTGTTGTTGGATTCTCACAGTGTTTGTGGGCTCTCTCTTATTAAACCCTGCTATCATCTTGCTGGTGAAGCTTCAGGAGAAAATGAGAGGGTTGAAACAATTTTTCAAATGTAGGAGCGAAACTGAGATGATTATGTATTTAATTCCCTTCACATAATTGTTAAATTCACTAAAATTTAGAGTATCCTTGGTTCATTTACTTATAAAGGGGAATGTAATTTTAGAGCCTATCTCTTTAGACTAGTTTCAGTGGCCAACTCCTGTGATATCCCTTCTGAACTCTTCTCTGCCAATCCTATAGACAGTCTCTGTATCTTGTAGATAGTCTCTGTATACTCTAGGAATTCCTGTGCATGCTCCTGTAGGTATTCCTATGCAGTGAACGATGGATCTTTGCTTCCGGTGGGTGGCTTGGGTTATGAGAGCGACTTGAGTGTGGGAGTTTTGAGGAGGTGAAATGCATGAATGCATGGGAATGATGTTTTATTTCCTCTTATGGTGATTCGGGGTGAGGTGGTGTGCTGGCAGCAAAGGTACATTTCCATTTTTCGACCGTTGGTCCCCACTACCACCTCATCATTTTCCACTCCTCGTAATCAGCTCCCACCTCACAGATTCGTAGTTTAACCACTTTTTGTCCTACTCCTTCTCTATCTTTGAGTTGACTGTAGCCACGTGTGAGAGGACAACCAGTTGTGCATGTGCTAAATGAATGAAGGTCGCCAAGTTAAATGGCCACATTTTCACTTATAAACCAACTATCTCATAACCCTTACAATTTTTTACTACATGATGCAGATGAGAGAGTGAGTAGGATACTTACCTGTGGTTTCCATGCTATGCTGCAGTTGTCGAAGACCAGAGGTGTTGTTGTGTATATTTGATGCATGCATTCTTCTACCTCCTCTTGTTGTCTGCTAATGGCTTCTTTGTTTTTGCAGGTATCTATGGTTGAAGATCTGATACTGCTACTTTTTAAGCTCCTGGATCACCATGGTGAAGACTTGTTGCTGGTGTGATTGGTATTCTGTGGGATAGGCTACTACAGGATTTCCTATAGGATGTCCTATAGCTACTTCTCCCTTAAAAAAATTTAATCATTTTGCTTGTTGGGGCTATGAGGATGGTGACATGGATGGAAAGAGGGAGTGGGAGTGTGGAGAGCAAAGGATACTCAAGTGATTCTCTTTACTCCTCTTTGTTTCCTTTTTTCTTTGAAGACTGAAAAAAAAAATGTTGAAACTGATCTTTTTTTGAATGATGAGTGCAGGGATGATGATGGTGGACGAGGTGAGGTGTCAGATCATGGAGAGGGTGAATTTTAGGGACCTAATAAGTCCATAATTTGCCTTCGGATTGCTTCCTGTAGGAATTCTGGGTCACTACAATTCCTACTAGATCATCCTATAGATTTTCAGGGGATCCTATAGAAAACACAATCTTTGTATAAATCGAAGCAATGGAGTGGAAAAATGACAAAAATGATGGAGGGATGCATGGTAAGGAGTGAAAAAATGAATATGTGAGTGGCAGGGGTCTCCTTGGGATCCTCTTTTGCTCCTTAGCTATCCTTCTCACCCACCTGCAAATG
>APFE030266047.1:0-16967 GCA_000404065.3 Pinus taeda | reverse complement strand
CTACAAGAAAGGGTCACTAAGGGTGAAAGGGTAGTAAGGGAAACTCATGATGAGAACAAAAGAAATGTTAATCATGATTCCATAGACTCTAATTTTGGATCGAAGACCCACCATATTCCAAAAATCGATATGAAGAAGTTTGATGGCAAGGATCCGCAACATGGATATTACAAATGGAGCAATTTTTCGATCTCAATAATGTGCAAAACACACAAAAGGTACGTATGACAACTTTATATTTGGAACCAAATCAGTTTGTATGGTATCAATGGCTCTCTCGTAAAAAATTTATCACTTGGGCAATTTTTACAGAAGAATTGATAGCACATTATGAGGATACAAAAAGCAACACTTTTTTTAGCCAATTGATAAGTCTTAAACAAAAGGGTTCAATAATGGAGCACATTGAGGAGTTCCAAAAATTGAACATGTTAGCCTCCTGCTGCAGCAGGTATTCATCTTTCATGATCGACATTTTTACATACCAAATATGTCATACTCTGCATACTGTAGTGTTCCATATTTGCTACAGAGGCCAAAGAAGTGTCCATGAGAGTGTGCTAGTCAAAGTGCCACTGCTATATTATTTGTGCAAATTCACCATATGGAGGTACTGCCGCTGATAACATTTGATGGATGGCCCAACTGTTCAATCTGGACCATGCCATGTTTAAATTGTTTGTTGTAGAATAGAGAATGATTCCTGTCCAAACAGCTCAAGCTTGACAGATGATTAGCTAGGTAGAGAACTTAAGGAGCCCAACTGCTTAATCTGGGCCCTTGGAAGAAATAAGGGTAGTTTTTAGATAGAAGGGCAGTTGAAAAGAAAAGGGCAATCAGGGTTTGCAAGTCTAAGTGCACCCTTCCTGAAGTAACAAAAAATGCTAGGTGTATTAGGCTGGGTAGGTAGCTGAGGGTTGCAGAAGCAAGATCATCTTCAAATTTTGTCCTAAACAAAGAAATATCATCTCATTTGAAGTAGGAGTACTAAGGCACTGTTTGATGGCAAGGTTTGGATGCATGTCTAACCCCCCCTTCATCCCCTCAGAAATCATTCACTAACACCCCCTCAAGGACCTTGGGATCTGCCCAAAAAGTCCATTTTCACTCCATTCTAGTTGAGAACTAAGTTGACTTCTGAAGTTGACTTACTGAAAAGAAGCCACATTTCTTGTGTAAATCCATTTCTTTGCAATCCATTTACTTCCTATATCTAAGTTTAGTTCACAAACTTAACCTCTCCCCTACACTTCACCTCACAAGTTCATATTAACTCCTAATTCTATTATTTAGCTCCCTAAATCATTTCCCTATCCCCTATTATGCAAAATTATATAAAACCCCAAAAAATATTAAATAACCCCTCCCTTTGGCACTATAGCCATATTTTCCTAAGTTCGGGAAATGCCGAGTTCATTTGGGGCTCGACATTAGCCTTTCCATGTCTTAAACTAGGGTTAATTTGACATTTGGTCAAATTAATAACCACCCGCGCCACTTATAAACCCATAAACCATCTTTCCTAAGGTTTTTTCCCCCGCCGGATCAAGCAATTAATAAAAGAAACGCTGCGGGTTCCATCCCGTATCCCTCCACTGTTTCACCTGTCCCATCCACAGTCAGATCTGGCGCGCCTGAGATCTACGGTGGGCGGGTCTTTTTGTGCCCCAAGCTGCCGACGGTTAGCATCCGGGAGATGGGCGGTTTTACCGCTGTACTCCCGCCACGCGTCACCCTCCCGGCTATGGCGGAGCCCCCCCTTCCGAAACCGCTTCTGCAGAAAGGCGGTGCGACACAAACCACAAACCACCTCTCCTGTGTGACGTCGGCGCCACGTCCTCTCCCACTACATCATCTCCGCCCCGCCAGTGCTCTGCCACGTTACCGCCACTTCATCCCTTTCCTGTCCCCACCTTTCCACCATGTCACTGCCATGTCACCGCGTTGTCAGATGCCATGTCACCCATCCGTACCCGGGACCCGCTGATGACGTCATCCCGTGAAAGCGCCAGAAGCGCCAAAATGTCATTTTTTCGCATAAAAAGCACGCAGACGACCATTTTATTTCATTTTCATTGCTCCATTTGTAAAGCTACAGTCCGTTGTTTTTACCACTTTCACTCCCAGAGCTCGAAATCAGCTAACCAAGCTGCTGCAGCCTGCAATTCGACTCCGCAGTTGATATTGCACCACTTTGTCCACCCTCAGCGTCGTTTTAACCAGGTATTTGCTAAGTTTTCTCCCCTGTTTGTCCTTGTTCTTCATTTTTCTCCATTCTACATGCTGCAAACCTACAAAATTCCTCAATTGGCAACTTTGTTGCGCTTAAGACTTCATCAAAATCAACTAGTAAGCCTTCACTTCAAAAAGCAACCTTGTAAACCTGTGCCCGGTTATAATTTCACCCTCGAAACTCCGTTTACAGCTCGACCTCCAGGCAAAATCCCGCAGCAGCTCAACATTCCCAAATTTCACCTCATTTCTTTGTACAAATGATGCAAGCCTGGCCTGCAAAACCCAGGATCTTCTAATCACCACGCATATAAGAATGCATTTCCTCCATTTTCCCAATAAACTAAATCTGGCAATCTCAACTTTTCAAATCAGAAGCTCATACGATTTAGAAATCTCAATCCATAATCAAATTCTTTCAACATTAAAACCCAATTAAAGTACCTCTGCTCCCATTACAACTCGCCTTGGAATCGAGTCACTATATTCAGTCTTAGACCTGCGCCTCTCACAATCATCTGGTTATTAAAAGCCCTCAATGCTTGTAGGCCCACGAGCATGTATCTGTATTATTCCAACCTCAACACCCAGACCAACGTGAGCTCCATCACAAAAGTGTATACTCGCCTTATGAAATACAATTCAATGCCAATTCAATTCTGTTGTAATCGATCTCAATCGAATGGGGTTTCAATTCCAGCTATAGGATTGATGCAGACTTCAACGTATTCAACAATCAATTGTTGATAATGATTGTGCCCTTCAAAATCCCTTTGAATCTTCTGTGTAGTGCCTCACAATTCCATGTTCGATGCGCCTTCAATACTAAATGAATTATCAAATGCATTAAGACTGCTCAACAAACACCTCTGTAGATTCATAATTTGCACCCAAAGAATCTAAACTCACGCCTTCGTAGACCTTTCAATTTCATCATAAGTAAATAGCAGAACTCTGTCTACAGCTAGGAAACAATTAATGAAAAAAAACACCGTCATGCACCTCCGATCCCCAGCGTATTCTACACACACACCCACGCAGTATCAAATTGATACCGAATCTTCAAACGGAGCCATCGTTCCTGGACAATGATTCAAATGGCACTCGCGTGTTGGAATTCCGCCTTTAAAGTAGCACAAACACAGTTAATTATTATAATGATTCTACGCAACAGAATATTCCTCTACTGTAATCAAATGAGATTAAAATGGCACAGTCATTAATTCTCCCATTTAACCAGCGCAACTGTCCCATGTTCACCATCCAACAAACATCTGGAATGTGGTCAATGGCGCTTTAATTCATGCCAACGATAATGTATGTAACGAGAACATACATAACATTGCCTGAATGGGTTGTGGATACATAACATTGCCTGAATGCGCCTCAGTTTTGTTTTAAATTAACCATGTATGTTTTAGATCCACGCTCTGCATAAAAATACATGACCGATAACGCTCCAATACACAGTAACCTCAATACTTTTAATACACAGTAATGTTGACTGAAAATAATTGAAATTAGAATGGCGTTACAACAAAAGAAACAACCGCAGGCTTAATGCACCATAATGCATCCAACGAAGAATAGAGTGTCATTCAAGCCTTTCCATATACAACGCAATAACTCTTCAATGCCTCAAGAACCAGTCAAATTAAACTATTGGATACATGCATAGTATCATAAAAACCATTACACTCAAACGCCAAAGAGTTTTTAAAATTATACTTTAGCACTTGCTCCTCTCTCCCTGCTGAGAGCTTAGCTGCCTCTTTATTTATAATAATAATGGATACATACATAAGGGATAGGTCTTCTCAAACCTCATCTCCTAGAAAAAACTTTTACATAATGATTTAAAGCTTGAAGCTTTATTCCATATTTTTATCCTAATTTTAACTGAAAAAAACATAGAAATTCTATCCCAATTCTTTTTCCTAACTATTCTCTCATATCCTTTTATTTAGAAAAGGAATATTTACATAATCTTCACTTCATAAAACAACAAAATATTTAAAATTATCACACCCCCCTTTTATCACATATTTACAAATGAAGATGGTCTTGATGCTCCTGCATCATACACCCAACCTTAAAATTAATCATGATCCCTTGATCATGTGTTTGGATCTATGTTTGCCTAGATCCCATATCTTGTGTTGCAACTTTCCATTTGTCATTGCTTCTATCTGTTGTTATTCTCCAGGTCTCCACACTTTATGCTGCCTCGCTCCACTTGCTGCACTTTCACAATTTGTCTTTGTTTTCAATTTTTTGTTGCTTCTGCTGCTTCTCTTCCATGCTGATGTCTTAATCTAAGACACTTTCAACATGATTCTTCTAATTAAATCAATTTCTTTGTCTAATAAGTCTTCAGACTGCTGACGTCTTGCCTCTATGCTTGTTTATGTTCTGACTGCCACCCAATCATCCATACCCTCTTGTCTTCTAGAACAAAAAACTTCTTCTCTCCTCAACTGAGTCAAATGTTCTGCAACAATACCTGCATTCACAAAACACTTGTTAGAATAAAATTCATAAGGCCTCAGTGCCTTATTTCCCTCTGCCAGCATTTCAGTGTACCGATCCCAATCATTCTTGAGATTATCACTCAGTTTATCCCCAGCAACATCTTCTCCGAGAATGCATCTTTATTCTGGTTCATAAAAATAAACATCTTTATCTTCATTCATCTCTGCCTTTATATTCTGAATTCTTATCTTCTGTACTTCTAGTCTCTTCTCTAGAACATTTAAATCATGCCATAAATCTGTCATCTCCTTTGAGAAACTTTCTGTACAATCTTCAATACTTTCACAAGCCAAGCTTCCTGTTGTTACCATCTCATCACCTGCATATAAACTCTCAGTTTGCACAAGATGTTCAACAGTATCAACTGTTATTTCCCTTATCTGTGCTTCAGACTGATTCCCTTCTTCTGCATTCATAAGAACTTCCTCTTATGTTGTAACAGTTTCACAAGATGGCACATCCTCCTCAGTAAAACCTGTAATCACATCACAATTGTCAGCTATAAAAATACATGGTTTTATATTATCCAGCTGATCTGGATTTACCCAATAACTCAAGAAATCATCAATGATCTTCTCCTCTGTTTCACCAATGGAAACCTCCTCTTCCAACTCAGCTGCCCTGAGTTCTTCCCGTCTCAACTGTACATCCATCATCTGCTCAAGCTTCCTCATCTCCTCTGTTAACTGCATGCTTATCTGTAAATCTATTTTCTGTTGTGGCCTCTGCCACTTCACTCTCTTCCTCGTCAGTAAACCATGTCTCTGGTCTTTCACATTTTCCTGCAACAACTCCATCAATAGTTCAAGATGAACTGCTATCTCAGCTTTCTCTTTCTCATACTCTTCCTAAGTCAACTGCTGTCTTATGCCATTTGCCTTGGCATATTTCTTCTCTTTCCTATTGTGGCCTCTTTCTGAACCTCTGCTTTCTCCTTTATGACTTTCAGTAGTCATCTCC
Organism: Pinus taeda; assembly: GCA_000404065.3. NCBI lineage: Eukaryota > Viridiplantae > Streptophyta > Pinopsida > Pinales > Pinaceae > Pinus > Pinus taeda. The sequence continues at coordinate 11,243 of APFE030266047.1, read as the reverse complement.
TTCGCCATAAGTTCCTCACCTATGAGTTGCATGAAGCCTCTACCACAACAACCTCTCTTGCTGCCACTTACCTCACCAATCCTTCCCTTTGGATCTGGTCTTTTGGTAATCATTGATCCTCTGCTGGAACTTTTCGAGCATCCTCTACTGCTCCTGTAGGCTTCTCTCATCTGCAACTTTCAAGATCACACTTGTCCTTTTCATTCAAACTCTGTTGAATCTTTAGGTTCTGCCACATTCACCTAGAATCCCTTGCTGGACTCCTTTATCACTGCACTCTCTGCTACAATATTCATCAGTTCCAAAACTCTAACATTCATTCATCACATGCAATTAACTTAACAAAAAAAAAAACTTGAATCTTCAAACAGAGCTATTCCTGCTCTGATACCACTTGATGCAAGCCTGGCCTGCAAAACCCAGGATCTTCTAATCACCACGCATATAAGAATGCATTTCCTCCATTTTCCCAATAAACTAAATCTGGAAATCTCAAATTTTCAAATCAGAAGCTCATATGATTTAGAAATCTGAATCCATAATCAAATTCTTTCAACATTCAAACCCCATTAAAGTACCTCTGCTCCCATTACAACTTGCCTTGGAATCGAGTCACTATATTCAGTCTCAGACCTGCACCTCTCACAATCATCTGGTTATTAAAAGCCCTCAACACTTGTAGGCCCACGAGCATGTATCTGTATTATTCCAACCTCAACACCCAGACCAACGTGAGCTCCATCACAAAAGTGTATACTCGCCTTATGAAATACAGTTAAACGCCAATTCAGTTCTGTTGTAATCAATCTCAATCTAATGGGGTTTCAATTCCAGCTATAGGATCGATGCAGACTTTAACGTATTCAACAATCAATTGCTAATAATGATTGCACCCTTCAAAATCCCTTTGAATCTTCTGTGTAGTGCCTCACAGTTCCCTGTTCGATGTGCCTTCAATACTAAACAAATTATCAAATGCATTAAGACTGCTCAACAAACACCTCTGCAGATTCATAATTTTCACCCAAAGAATCTAAACTCATGCCTTCGTGGTTAAGATGGAGTGCGCCTGGCCTTTTAATTTCATCATAAGTAAATAGCATAACTCTGTCTACAGCTAGGAAACAATTAATGAAAAAAAACATCACCGCGCACCTCTGATCCCCAGCGTATTCTACACACGCACCCAGGCAGTATCAAATTGATACCAAATCTTCAAACGAAGCCATCATTCCTGGACAGTGATTCAAATGGCACTCGCGTGTTGGAATTCTGCCTTTAAAGTAGCACAGACACAGTTAATTATTCTAATGATTCTACACAACAGAATATTCCTCTACTGTAATCAAATGAGATTAAAATGTCACAGACGTTAATTCTCCCATTTAACCAGCGCAACTGTCCCATGTTCACTACCCAACGAACATCTGCAATGTGGTCAATGGCGCTTTAATTCAAGCCAATGATAATATATGTAACGAGAACATACATAACATCACCTTAATGGGCCGTGGATACATAACATTGCCTGAATGCGCCTCAGTTTTGTTTTAAATTAACCATGTATGTTTTAGATCCACGCTCTGCATAAAAATACATGACCGATAACGCTCCAATACACAGTAACCTCAATACTTTTAATACACAGTAATGTTGACTGAAAATAATTGAAATTAGAATGGCGTTACAACAGAAGAAACAACCACAGGCTTAATGCACCATAAGGCATCCAACGGAGAATAGAGTGCCATTCAAGCCTTTCCATATACAGCGCAGTAACTCTTCAATGCCTCAAGACCCAATCAAATTAAACTATTGGATACATGCATAGTATCATAAAATCCATTACACTCAAACGCCAGAGAGTTTTTAAAATTATACTTTGGCACTCGCTCCTCTCTCCCCGCTGAGAGCTTAGCTGCCTATTTATTTATAATAATAATGGATACATACATAATGGATAGGTCTTCTCAGACCTTATCTCCTAGAAAAAGCACGCTTTTTCCTTTTTACATAATGATTTAAAGCTTTAAGCTCTATTCCCTATTTTTATCCTAATTTTAACTGGAAAAAAAAAACATAGAAATTCTATCCCAATTCTTTTTCCTAACTATTCTCTCATATCCTTTTATTTAGAAAAGGAATATTTACATAATCTTCACTTCATAAAACAACAAAATATTTAAAATTATCACACCCCCCTTTTATCACATATTTACAAATGAAGATGGTCTTGATGCTCCTGCATCATCCTGATGCAGGGTATGCCTGCAATTACCAGGATCTTTAAAATATGTGCATATGAGAATGCATCTCAACCATTACCCAATAATTATCTCAATTTTTTAAGGTAACCTACGCATCTTCATTGCAATTATTATACCGCTTAATGAGATTCTAAATCACCATTACAATCATTAATACAGGCGTAAGGTTTGAAACCCACGCCACACACAATAATATATGGTTTAAAAATAATATAACCGCCCCTATAAACCTAGGCGGTCCTCTATCCCGATAGTGTTTCAAAATACTGTATCTCCAGACGACAAATCTTGTCACCTCCCTCCCAAAAACAAACAATTCAGGACCAGCTGCCAAGACTCCTTATCTGCAAAATAATACAACCATCGGCTATGATCAGGGCAAGTGCATCCAATGCTGCAGTGTGGAATCAAATGTCTCCCGTCATTCCAGGATCCATGCTAAGTAAATCCAATGTTCCACTATTCCAAGTTCTCTCCTCAGAACATAAAGCTTGCCTTCGAACAAGTGGACGCGACCCTCGATTCACCAAAGCCAGCGAACCATAATCTAATCTTGACAATCGAGCGAGGAAATTCTCTCTATATTAATGAAGTTTCAATTTCAATGAATATCTCCTTCAATTTTAGTCTTCCTTCAATTTAAAAGCCTTCGTAGATCCACGGGAAAGTAATCCAGCTTGCATCCCTATATCGATCAGTATGGCCTTGGTTTTCGTTTTTATGATTTCAGATGACAATGCAAAGGTTTTTCTATGATTCAGTATTGAGGACTTGTATGATCAGGCTTCACGTCCACCGCTTTCCTTTAATTAATATCGCAATTACTCTGCGCAAAACGGAGTTTTTCCATTTGACTGTAATGAAATGAGATTAAAATGCGGCAGCATAATCATGATAAGAAAATGATCTGAATTGTTCCAATACACACAATCAAACATCAAGCAGAGAAATAAGAAGGCGACCCAAGCCTTTCAATACACAGTAAAGCCAATCATTGAGTACATACATATAATTTATCAAGATATCATCGATTTTTCTTCAGAACGCTGAGAGGAATTTTCATAATAATACGTCTGGCATCACCCCTCTCTAATGAGAGCTTTGCTGTGACTTTATTTTTATACATACATAAGGGATAGGTCTTCTCAAACCTTATCTTTTACAAAAGCAGGCTTTTTCCTTTTTTTACATAACGATTTAAAGCGTGAAGCTTTATTCTCCACGCTTATCCTAATTTTTAAACTAAAAAAGATAACATGCTTTACTCTCTACTCTTATCCTATTTTTTTAACTAAAAAAAACATAGAAATTGCAGGCTAAAGGACCCCACTCCCTTGCCTGTAGATTTTTTTTTTTTTTTTGGAATAAGTTGGGAGACTTTTCCCCTCTTAGTCGCATGCTCCTGCACCAGGTATTTGCTAAGTTTTCTCCCCTGTTCGTCCCTGTTCTTCATTTTTCTCCATTCTACATGTTGCAAACCTGCAAAATTCCTCAATTAGCAACTTTGCTGCACTTAAGACTTCATCAAAATCAACTAGTAAGCCTTCACTTCAAAAAGCAACCTTGTAAACCTGCGCCCGGTTATAATTTCACCCTCGAAACTCTATTTAGAGCTCGACCTCCAGGAAAAATCCCGCAGCAGCTCAGCATTGCCCAAATTTCACCTCATTTCTATGTACAAATCAGTCCATTGAAGTCATAGTAACTCATTTCCCCTCTGCATTTTCTCCTCACAGTCTTTAAGTCCAAAGAGTTTACTGAGAGAAGGGGACTCGGCATCAAAATTCTATAAAAAATTGCCTTTTTTATCATGATGCCAAGCACTCAAGCCTATTGTTACATTTGAATTCAGTCCCAGGTCCCTTTGCTATCCTCGCAACCAAGTTTGTTAGTCGGCTGTTGCCCTAATCTCCATTGTAAGCACAAGCACAGAAAATTTTAAAATGGCTACTCCATCCGCTCCAGACAGTGCTCCCATGAATTCGCTAACAAAGAGCTTGAGGCGATGGCCCTAGCTGACAATGATTATCTTATTCAAGACGCAGTTGTGGACATGAATCATTTGCAGACATATTGCCACCTAAGAAACAACTTCCTTGACAATGCTGACACGTATGGAATATGGGAGTCCAATTTGCCTCATTATTTCCTCCCTTCTGTCAACATCTTTCCAGAAATTATTCACCTATGTGCTGCAAATTATGATCCAAAGCTCAGAGCTGTCAAGTCTCCATCTGGGAGCATACTTTTTTATGTCACTCATGACTCTATCAACCAGATGTTAAATTTCAAACAAACACAGCTATTGTATCCTTTCTCCATGTACCACTTGCTGGAGGATGCCTCCTCTTCCCTTGATCCCAAGATTGAAAGAATTGCTATGACATTTATGAAGGCAGATTGCCAACCTAAGGATTCACCTCCATCCCCATATGATCATTTCAATGAGGTTGGCAAGCTACTAGTAGACATGATATCCTCTGTGTTAGGCCTCAAATCAAGTGAACATGTGGATGAGGCAGTGTTGGTTATGTTGTCTTCCTTCAGCCAGGGGCAGCCTCCTTCTCCCAAGTATAACTATGCCAAGTTCATAGCCAGCAAAATCCATGATCAGCTCACAAAGCTAAATAGGGAGGGAGTCTTGAAATATTCCTCATACATCTACCATTTTTTCATGTATTATCAGTCTGAAAGCTTCCCGTGTCCTATCAAAAAATTGGATTCAAAAGGAGAAAGAAGATATGTTGTCTTCTGGTCATCAGTATTCCATCAAGTCCAACATTCTCCATACTTTTACTGTGAATTTATTGACCAGTTTGTTTATCCAGTCTCCTGCCTCTTAATGAAAACTCCTCCTCCTATAATAACTTATGAAATGCAGAAGATATTACAGCTATCTAAGAGCGATAAATTAGGTGATTAGTATCTATACCAAGATCACACAGTCATCACAATTTATGGTTGTGAGCTTTGTCCTTACAGGCTCCCAAGATATGTTCCAATGAGGCTATTTGCCTTGGAATATTACAAGCAGGTTATCAATTCAGATCTGACTCATTTTCACAACACCGAGAAAAAGGCCCGCCTGAAATTTAAAGACCACCTAGGCCCCTTTATCATGAACAGGAAGGAAGGTTGGCAAGATGCTGACCTAATACTGAAAGATTGACTTAGGTTGAAGAGGAGTTTCTGGTGGGTCCCTTATGACCCACTTGGTTTTATTAACACCAGAAGAGTCAAATATAGACTGACACCCTATAAGCACTGCAAAATCCCACACTTTGAACAATATGCTAATCAAGATGCGTGGGCAGAAGGCACTTTAGTTGAGGAATTCACTCAGGAGGAAATTATGGAACAAGCTGTCAAAGACCTTGAGAAAACTCTTGACTTGGACTCTTGTGAGCAGGTAACATTCAAGTCGCCATAGCAAATCGGAGAGGGCACGTCAGCTACTGCAGCTGCGCAAAACGGCCAAGCACCATCTTCATCAACAACGGGTACAACAAAAGGTCAGGAGCCAATTGATACAGAACAATTGACTACAGAACTGCCTGCCACTTCAAAAGAGCAGTCCCAAGAACAGGCTCCTCCACATCAAACAGAGGCACCCCAAGTGCCAGCCTTATAGACTCCTGCTCATGAGGAAAGAGGCAGAAAACGTGACCGGGAAGACTCCACACCTACCAGTGGATCCACACAACAACCTGAAACAAAGAAGAAAAGTGTTGATTATCCATTTGAGGAGGAAATCAGTGAAGAGATCCTTGAAGGCCTAAAGAAAGACAGAGAGGGAGGCCAACAAACACCTACTAGCTCTTTCCAACAAGAGCTAGACAGACAGCATGCCATGGAGGTGTCTTCCTCCACACAACGAAGTAAGAGACCAGCTAGTGTCAAAGCTAGCTTCAAAGAGATCAAATCTCAAAATGAGCTACTAAGAATGCAATTATATGATCAGTTCCTGAAAGAAACACTTACCAAACAGGAAATATTAATGGCAGCATATGATATCAATGAGGAGAAAATGATATTCATCCATTTCAAGCCCAAAGTTCAGCAGCCTCAGACGGCTACAGACTATGTCAGAACAAATCTGCAGGTCATGGCTAAAGACATCCACCCCATGGACCAAATTGAGCTTCACAAGCAGACTGGTGAGATGGTCTATGCTACTTTAGCAGATAGGGCCACACTGGCTCATGAGTTAAAGGAATCATTAAAGAACATTAACATTTAGTTAGACTTGGAAAGAATGTCATCCACAGCTAAAGACAACAGAATAAAAACATTGGAGGACATTATTATTGACCTAGGACATGATCCTAAGGATCCTAAGGGTGTGAGGACCCTTATGAAGAAAAAAGATGATGATATTGCTGCATTGAGAAAGCGATTGAGGTTGCCTCCTACCAAACACCCTCAAACTGCAGAGTTAATATAGGAGAAAGAAACTGAAGATACATTAGAACTGCTGATGAAAATGAATCAAAGAGTAATCCAGATGGAGGAAGAATTAGAAAGAGTAGCCCATAGTAAGCAGGGAGAAGCAACCTCCCAGCCACCTCCAGCAGTTCCAGCTTCAGCAGTTCCAGCCAATATCCTTGTTCCTCCTCCTACACAGTCAGCAACAACCCCAGCAACAACAACAGCAACAACTACAACAGCGTCTGAAGCAAGCATGAGCATGGAAGAAATGATGAAAGCTGTCAAGGAGCTTAAGCTTCAAACCACAGAGATAAAAGAGGCCAAAGAGAAATTGGCCAATCTTGAAGAAAAGTATGACAAATCTAAAATGACAGTAGCTGAAAAAACCAGGGAAACTAAGGCCTTGAATGACAGAATTAAAGCCTTAGAGAAAGAGATAACTTTAGATAACACCCTGATGGAAATAAAAAAGATTTTGTGGGCCAATATAAATCAGTCGATCATTGGCCAATGGAGGTTAATCCAAGCCATGTATGAACAGGTGGAGCTAATTGGCAGAGCCCGTTTTGAAATTCAGAGGGCCAAAACAACATTGGGAAACATGCCTGAGTAGGCCAACAGAATGATCGACTTCTTAAATCATCAAACCAGGGAAGAATTGGTAGCATTACATATTATGAACAGAACAGATGCCATACTGACAACCAAGAATGTGCTGACTTTAAGAAGTCTTATTCAAACTCTAGAAGCAAGATGTCGGGAAATCCAAAAGGATGAAGATAATTTTGATTTAAAGCTTGCAGCACTGCAAACTAGAGGATTGCCCGGCTTATTAACCAGTGCTGGAAGATTATTGACCTGTGACCAATATGCAACTAGGCTCAATAATTATGTCACAAATCAGCTCACTGCTTCATCAAGTTCTTCAACTCAAGCAGGACCTCCTACAGGACGGACTCTTTATGATAAGCTGGAAAACTTATTTTACATGGAACATGAGGTCAACCACCTGTTTGAGATGCCTCCTAATTATTACAAGTATACAGAAGCAGATGAGACACTCATCAAGATACAAAGGCATCAGCTTCCTCCTGAAGATTGGTGGCAAGCAATGCTAGCCATTTTACCTAGGTGACATCAGCCTTGGGTCCTTTTTCAATTTTCAAATGCCATGTTAGCTACAGGACAAAAGTAAGCGCTAGAGAGAACACATGAAAGAACAGGTGGAACGGGTTAAATCAAAGACAAAGCAGAAGGCTAGTACAACCAGCCCAAAAAGCGTGGATTTTGAAAACATAGCCGCAGCCAACTCAAATGAACTCAAAAGTCAAACATTTTCTGACGGAAGAGAACAACTCTTACTGTGTATTTACTTCGGCATTTACTTCTTCGCCAACCGCTCTTTAGAAGTTGGTGAAAGAATTTATGAGTTAATAACTCCTCTTCTAGATATTTTGTATTTCCTTTTTGTATATATATCCCCTCGCAGAACGTATTTGGGGTTGGTTGTTGTTATTGGATGGATAGTTGGCTAATGCACTCCAAGAAAGACTCGCACTATGTATCTGATAATTTTCTATAATAAAAGACTGCTTACAATCTTGGAGAATGGATTGTTTACTATGTTTAATGGTCGAAGAGTGACTGTGGAATTCTTGTGCTGTTACATGACTCAATAAGTGTTTCTTACCTCTTTTTTCCATTCATAAATCAACATCTAAACAACAGAAAGAAATATTAGCTTAGAACTTGTTTAACTGCACTCTATGCTCAATTTCTGCGGTTCCTTTATGTTTTCATCTGTTTTAGGCATAAATATGAATTCCACATGGCTCATGTTTTCCCTAATTCACCATGTGTGACAGATATCCAGGGATTCTTAACTGCCCCTGGATAGAGCTCATTCCCTTTCCTTATGTTAAGCTGAGTGAGAGATTCTTAATTGCCTCTCATTCGCTACATTTCATTCCATCTCTTTAGCTTGAAAGGTTGTTTTATGTGCAGCTACCTTGATCCACTTTCCTCTTGTGACCAAGAAAATGCACCAGCAGTCTTACTCCATGACTCCATGCACAATGGTTTGAAACTTAACACACTATGCATTGCCTCTTTACTTGAAAACATCCTCCTTCCGGCCAAATAACACCCAAACACAATCAAAACTCCCTGCACTCAATAACTAGCCTAAAATCATCATCAACAAAGCTAAATCATTAAGAGAGAGCCCTCTTTGATTGCAGGTAGGCTAGAACCTGCAATCCAAAGATTGGTTTGTGGTTACCTCGGTCGTATCCCTTCAGGAGGTTATGGACAACCTGAGTGTTAACAGAACATAAGGGTAAAAGATATTCCAGAGGAGCATAGGATTGATGTGTTCATAGGGTCTTTAAAGGATAATATCCAACATGATGTTCGCCTTTGGGAACCTGATTCATTAGAGAAGGCATTCAGGTTAGCAAGAAAAATGGAAAGCAAAATTATGGCAACCAGGAAGCATACCACTCACATCTATAAAGACAGAAGTGGTGTTACCGCTAGTCTTCCACAACCTATAAGGTTGACACCACAACAATTGGAAGAAAAAAGAGAAAAAGGGCTTTGTTATAGTTGTGATAGCAAATACACTAAAGGTCATAAGTGTGCTGAGAAGAAATTATTCTACATAGATTGTGAAGAGGAAGAAGAAAATGAGCAAGAAAGGTCAAAAGAAGAGGATGTACTCCAGGAACAAAGCCTAGATGAAGAAAAAATAAATCCGACCATATCTTGTAATGCATTGGCAGGAATTACCACTCCTCAAACCATCAAGATAGAAGGAAAAATCAAGAAGAAAAAGGTAATAGTTTTTCTTGATTCGGGAAGCACCCACAATTTTATTCATTGTAAGGTAGAAAAAGAATTGAATTTCTTCCTATATCCAGAACCAGAGTGTCAAGTGATGATTGCAAATGGAGGAACAATAAATTGCTCTGGAAAGTGCCATAATATCAAGCTATCCATGGGACTAGCCAAAGCTTTCCATTCCAATGGGAGGTGTTGATGTTGTACTAGGAGTCCAATGGCTACAATCCCTGGGTACAATAGCTTTTAATTTTCAAGAACTTTTCATCAAATTTTCTACGGAAGGAAAGGAAGTTGAATTAAGGGTATTGCAGGGAAACCAGGAAAGATAATCAGCTCTAATGGTATGACAAAGCTTCTAAAAAAGGAGCAAAGAGGTGTAATTGCACAATTATGTTCGCTAGATGTTTCCACATCGGAATCATCTATTTAACCAGATCTCCAAAAAGTCCTGGACAATCATTCCAAGGTATTTGAGACTCCTAAAAGTCTCCCACCTATGCGTGATCATGATCATACTATTCATCTTATTCCAGGAAGTGTTCCTCCAAACATCAGGCCGTACATATATCCCTATGTCCAAAAGAGTGAAATTGAACGTATGGTTGCAGAAATGCTAGAGGCTGGTATAATTCAACCAAGTCAAAGTTCTTTCTCTGCTCCAGTAGTATTAGTGCACAAGAAGGATGGATCGTGGCGCATGTGTCCGGATTATAGGGAGCTCAACAAGCTCACTATTAAAGATAAGTTCCCCATTCCTGTCATTGATGAATTACTAGATGAATTGCATGGATCAATTTACTTCACCAAGTTGGATCTTCATTCAGGATATCATCAAATCAGAACAAAGACTGAAGACATTCCGAAAACAACATTTAGAACTCATGAGGGTCATATGAATTTTTGGTCATGCCTTTTGGCCTTACCAATGCACCTTCAACATTTCAAAGTTTGATGAATTCAATTTTCAAACCATTCCTTAGAAAATTTGTGTTAGTATTTTTTGATGATATACTAATCTACAGCAAGTCTTTGAAGGATCATGTTGAACATGTTGACAGGGTGCTACAACTATTGGAGGAGAAACAATTATATGCAAAAAGATCCAAATGTTTCTTTGGAGTCCAGGAGGTGGAATATTTGGGTCATAGTGTATCTCATGAAGGAGTTAAGGTAGACCCTAGCAAAATTAAAGCCATTAAGGAATGGAAAATTCCCACATCCATAAAGCATCTGCGAGGATTTCTTGGGTTGACAGGGTATTATCGCAAGTTTGTTAAGAATTATGGGAGAATAGCAACACCTCTAACAACATTATTGAAGAAAGATGCATTTTCATGGACTCCAGAAGCAACAAAGGCTTTGACACATCTTAAAAAGAGGCAATGGGTGCAAGCACCCTGTTAGCTACACCGGACTTCACAAAAACCTTTATTGTGGAATGTGATGCTTCAGGAAATGGAATTGGTGTTGTTTTAATGCAAGATGAAAGACCCATTGCTTTTGAAAGTCGTCCAATCAGGGAAAGTTTTTACACAAAGCTATTTATGAGAAGGAAATGTTGGCAATACTCCATGCACTTAAGAAATGGCGACCCTACCTAATGGGAAGACACTTCAAGTAAAAACGGATCATGATAGCCTTAAATACTTTTAGAACAAAGATTATCCTCTGAAGAGCAAAAAATGTGGGTCACAAAGATGTTGG
>APFE030266046.1:139409-158823 GCA_000404065.3 Pinus taeda | reverse complement strand
CAATGCTTATCACAAGCAATCCAGTACTAGCTCCACCTGTTACACACAATACAGCTCAGATCTGAATCAATCACTGGCTCAAATCTCTTCCGCTGCTTGCCTGCCTCCGCTGCTCAATACCTTCACAAGAACCGGTGATAAATCCAAGGCAGTCACGTCTTTCCTTGGCTAAATCACGTGAGAACAAGCTATAATATGGGCAAACTCATTGGCATACTCAATCCCCTGATTTGTGCAAGATCTGGTGCACAACTATAGTCACAACTGATAGCAATCTGAATCTCTAACACCTGTCCCTGCTGAACTGAACATGCACTGACATGCAACTGAGTTAACTGATGTATTCATTAGTTGTATTATGAGTTAATAACTTGTGAATTAATTAATAACTAATTCGCCCAACTCATCTCTAGTCTATTTGCCAGTTCAACTAAATACAACCAGTTTAACAAAGCTAAACTGAACACAACTCCATCAACTGCACCTCCAGTCCACTAAACTCAACTCACTTGAGTTCTAACTGAAGTCATGCATGCAAATATTCAACTAACCCATAAGAACCACGTATTTCCTTCATGCAATTGCATTTGCCACATCCGTAGCTCGAACTGAAGTGCTCCAAGAGAATAAGATTAAGTTTATAGTCCAAATATTATTGTGAGATAATAATATTTGACTTTTCTATTTTTAGCCTGGCAGTCTAAAAATAGACTCCGCCCATATGTCTAAAATAGAAGTCCATCTATTTTTACCAACATGACCAATCATCCACAAATAGCATCCTGCAACTCATAGACCATGATCCATATGTCTAAAAATAGACATAGTCTAAAAATAGACTTGCGCCAAAAATAGCCTGCGGGCCCACTTAGTGAAGGCAACTCTTTTCCACTAAGCTCCATCATTTTGTTGCATTCTCAACAAGCATTTCTTGTTTCACACTTTTCAACACTCCGGAGGCATGGTGCTGGGTTGCTATATGACTAGCATGCCTCTGGTCAACAGGAACCGCTTGATGAGAAGCTCCCTCTTCCGGTACATTATCACATTTCTCGACCGTCACCAAAACAACGAAGGTGGAGTTAGCCAGAGTACAAGGGATGCAGAAGCGGGCTGTGGGATGCGCCGTGTGTCTACAATATCCGCCTCTGTCTTGCCCCCTAACCCTGCCTCTGCCGTGTCTGGTCACGGAATGGTTCGTTGCATCCTCCGAAGGATCCTGAGAAGTGGAGGGGTGCTGGCGGGAGGCGCGCCCATGCGAACCACTGCGTCTGCTGACCAAACGCATCCTTTCTCTAGGCATTTTGATGGGAGAAGGACTATTGCACAGAGAGTGGAGAGCCGATAAACAACATAAAGACGTATGCATTGGGAGAGCCAAAGACTGAACCTGAACAAAGCTATAAGCACCGAGAGCCAGAACAGAGTATGGCACGAAGGCTATGAGAGCACATATACCCCAGTAAAGGAAAACACTCTTGGAAGGGTGGATGAGATACACCAGAGCCGACAGACTGCCGAAGGACGAGCGATCCCGCCGAGAGTTGCTCTGAACATCAACACTGCAGAAAGAAATGAGCACCATTGCGCTAAGAACCCGGATCATGGACGACAGCGTAAATGCTACCATAAAAGCCTTTGTGCGGAGCCACCTTGCCATACCACCGCCTTTACATCTGGTGCGAAAGGGCTGCAACCTGCCCACTTCACACACCGTCTGCAAACTATCCTGGCAATCAATCACCCGCATCCGGGAGTGAGTAATCCTGTTGCACCAGAGAAGTGCATTCATGTTTGAGTTGTTCATCATTTGAATCGCCGAGGGATCCTGAATATTGGGACTACTGGGAAACCCCTTGATTGGCCAATCTATCCGCTACCTTGTTGGCAGTGCGTTTTACATGCTTGAAGAGGATGCTATGGGATTTCCGGAGCCATTCCTCCAGAAGTTCTAATCTGCTGAGTAGCCTCCAACTGGAAGCAACCTTGGCAGCCGAGGTGCCTGCTTGTATCCTGATGGCCGCATTTATTAAGATTAGGGAGTCTCCCTCTACCTCTAGAGGGAAGAATTTTTTTTGATCGACGATGCAAATCCCTCTCCATAGTCCTTCCAATTCAGCGGCATTGTTGGTATCTTTGCCAATGGTTCCATAGTAGATATGTATCGCTGCTCCCCCCTCGTTCCTAAAGACCCCTCCAAAACCCGTCGGCCCTGGATTACCCTTGGCTGCCCCATCAAAATTCAATTTGAATGAGTGGGAAGCGGGCGAAGACCAAAAGAGAGGAGAGGCAGGGCTTGTTGGAGATCGCGCTGTGACATGAGTCAAAGAAGACAAGTTCAGATTCCAGGCATTCATGATGAGGTGCTCTTGAGGTGAATCTGGCAGGTCCGTGTCTAGCCAATGCATTATTGCTAGATTTTCTTGGAGATTTTGCTTTAGAAGAAGCCACAAAGTGTCACTTGACCTGCTGATATTGTTGAAAATTCTGTTGTTCCTTTCCTTCCAAAGGATCCAGTATAGAAAGCCTGGGATTAGGTTCCACAGAGAATTTAGAAGAGGACTTTGGTAAGGGTCCTTTGGCCATTATCTAATGGTATCTGTTACATCTCCCCTTCGTTTTCTAGATCTTCTGTTGCATTGGTTAGTTTTCTCCCATAACTGAGTAGCGAGAGGGCAAGTCTCCATGAGATGCAAGATGGATTCCAAGTTAAGATTACAGTTGGGACATCTAGATGGGCCAATGAATCCTCTTTTTTGCAGATTATCCCAAGTAAGAATACGTCTCTTGCTTAGAAGCCATAGAAAGGTGGAAACCTTGGGCCATATTCCTGGTTGCCAGACCCGATCCCAGAGCTGATCCTTGTTTGTCTCAGTGGGTGAGTAGTGAAGCTGGAATGCTTCCTTGGTAGTAAACATTCCTCTTGACGTATGTCCCCAACGCAGCTTGTCTTGCTGAACTGAGTGTTTTATTCTTCTATGATTTAGCTCTTGATCAATTTCTTTGTAAGTTTCCCCTTGCCAATTGGCTTGCCAGGTGCTAGCGGGTTTCCAGAGTTGAAAGTCTTGAGATGTTTGCTGCTGCCAGAATTGCTGAACATGGGTGAGATTGGCATGCTGCATATAAACCTGCCAGAGAGGCTTATGGAAGAGAGAGGCTAGTTTTGGGAGCTGTTGCCAAGAGTCTTCCCAGAATCTAGCTGTGGTTCCTGAATGAATTTCCCAGAAGCTATGCTCTTGTATGAAGGCGCTGTGAAGCTTAGACGCATTCCAAATCAAAGAGCCTGGGGTTGATGTGCTGATTCTTATGAGGTCGTCCCATTGACTTCCTGGAGCATACTTTGCTTGCCATAGCTGCGCCCATGGTGTTTGAGGTTTGGAGATCCAATTCCACCATATACGAGCCCCCATTATGTTGTTGCTTTGGAGTGGATCCCTTAGACCAAGCCCGCCCCCTGATTTTGGATGGCAGACCTCCCTCCAATCGACAAGTGCCCATTTTCTATTGAGACCCGAGGATCCCCACAAAAATTTCCATTGAAGATTGCGGTTTGCCTTGAGGACCCATTTTGGCGCTGCCAGAATAGAAAAGAGATACAAAGGCATGGCCTGGAGAATAGATTTGATCAAAATGAGTCTGCCAGCCATATTGAGAGAGAGGAAAGTCCAGGAAGAGAGTCTTGAGTCCAATTTGTCGAGAAGAGACCTCCAGGAGGCGTGTTTTATGGCAGAATCTAGCAAAGGAGCTCCCAGGTATTTCGAGGGAAGCGTTGCAATTGAGAATCCTAGAATACGGCCGATATTTCTTTGAGTAGTGGCTAGGGTATTGAAAAGGAAGAGTTGGGATTTAGAGGCGTTAATAGAGGTGCCAGAGGCTTCAGAGAAGAGAGAGAGTAGAGCTTTGAAAGCTTTTGCCTCTTGAGATGAAGGGTGTCCAAAAAGCATAGTATCGTCTACAAACTGTTGGTGGGATAAGGGATGAAGACCATGAAGAGAGATACCCTTTAGAGCATTAGAGGAAACGGCATGGTGAAGCAGACGACTGAGCCCTTCTGCCATGAGAACAAAAAGGAAGGGGGAGAGGGGATCCCCTTGCCGAATACCTCGGGAAGGGCGGAAAGGCGAGGAGGGGGAGCCATTGAGCAGGACCGAGATACGAGGAGAGGAGATGAGATTCATGACCCATCTTATCCAAGTGGCACTAAATCCAAACGCCAGTAACATCTGATGTATATAGGCCTAGCTTAGTTTGTCAAAACCCTTAAAGAGATCAAGCTTTAGAATCATACCTGGCTTTTTTTGAATTTTCAGAGAATGGATCACTTCATTTGAAAGTATAATACCATCCATTATCTGACGCCCTTCTACATATCCAGTCTGCTCCAGCGAGATAAGAAGAGGGAGGAGAGGTTTGAGCCTATTCGCCAGTACTTTGGAGATGAGTTTATAGATTACATTGCACAATGCAATCGGCCTTAATTTTTCGGGCGTATTTGATTCATCCCCTTTAGGAACTAGCGCTAGGAAAGTGGCATTAAAGGATGGGAGAATCCAATGCATAGATCTCGATTCCTCCACTATTTCCCATACCTTAGCTTTGATGAGCTCCCAGAATTCATGAAAGAAATTGGCGGTGAATCCGTCAGGACTTGGTGCCTTGCCGTCCTTGAGTTGGGCCATCGCAGCTTCTACTTCCTGCATTGCAATAGATTGGAGTAATTTATTTTTGTGGTCAGCCGATATGATCTTAGGGATGTGTTGCGTGACGGTTCTTATGGCTTGATCTCTATGTCCTGGTTGTTCCTTGAGAGTTTCCTATAAATAATATTTGAATTCCTTTTCCATGTCTTCATGCACTTCTAGTTGTTCCCCTTGTCAGTTATGAATGAAAGCAATATTGTTGTGCATTCGTCGTTGAATGGTGGATCTATGGAAGAATTTTGTGTTCTTCTCCCCTTCCTTAAGCCATCGGATTCTAGAATTTTGTCGCCACAGGATTTCTTCTTGCTGCCTGCGCTCTTCAATTTTCGTCTAGAGGATCTGCTCCTGATGTGCATTATCATCTTTTCTACCCTCCAAGATGATAGTCTATTGAAGAGAGCTCATTTGCTGTTCCCACTGTTTCCGATTGTCAAAAATGTTGCCAAACTTCGTGCGATTCCATACTTTGAGCACTTGTTTGAGGTTTTTTAGTTTCTGCTAGAATTGGAACATTTTGGCTCCTTCAGGGGCGGTGAAGGATTGCCAAGCATCCCTGACCACTGATTTGAAGTTGGGATGAGTGAACCAAAAAGCTTCAAATCGGAAAGGACGATAGCTTTTGGTGCCTGGCCTCGACCATTGGAACATGATGGGCCAATGATCAGATCCTCCGTGGGGCATTATGGAAGCATGAAAGTCCCCTCCCAGGTGTATGGCATTGTCCGATAATAGAAACCGATCTAGCCTGGAAGCTATATGCTGAGTTCCCCTCCGCTTATTGGTCCATGTATATATACCATTGGAAGTTTGAATGTCCATCAAGTGGTTGCTTTGTATGAATTCTTTGAAGCCAATACTGTCACCTTCTAGCTTCGATCTACCGCCTTGTTTCTCCTCCAAGGTTGTTATGATGTTGAAATCTCCGCCACCAATCCATAGGGGGAATTGCCGGTTTTAATTGAGGACTATGAGAGTATGCAAAAGCTCTAGTTTTTGTTGTAGATTCTGCGGAAAATAAACATTTGAGAGATGCCCATGAATGTTTGTCCCGATAAGATGAAAGGATGCTTGGATGAGGAAGTGTGTAGTGTGAAAGTCTTGAAGAGTGAGAACCTATGGGTTCCACATAATTGCCAGCCCTCCGGAAGCTCCTGAGGCGTCCACTGAAACTGAGTAGCTACCTGACTAGACCTTGTTAAGGATTCTCTCTAAAGCAGAGTTATTACTTTTCATTTCTTGCAGAAAAACTAGAGATGGTTTTTCTTGCTGTATCAAATTTTTTAACATTCTATGTTTTGAGGGGCTGTTGAGCCCTCACACATTCCATGAGATGAGCTTCATGAGGAACCATGCGGTTGGGGTTTGTAGAAATTTGTCAACTTGGGGAATCTCCCAGATTCCATAAGTATTTCTCCTAGGATTATGGTTCTTTGCAGATCTGTTTTGCGCCCTCTTTTCTTCATTTCTTTTAGGATTTTTTTCCCATCCCAGGGGCTTCCTGCTTGTATTCCTAAACATTTGCTATGCTGAACTTTGGTTAGAACACCTTCTAACCGTTCAATTTTCCATGGAGGAATTGTGTTGTATTCTTTCTGCTTGCATGCTGTTTCCAATTTGAGGATATCCAGGCCTTCCAGGCTGACATTCTCTAGATCCTCGTCCATTATTGTGTGAGTGTTCTGATCTTCCATTTGCATGTTGTCATGCAGAATTAGAGCTAGAGCAGCGTCAAGCTCCATTGAAGAAGAATGCTGGCCAATCTCTGGAGCAAATTTTTCTGAGAGGGAGGTATTGAGTCCAATATCAGGAAAGGCTTTCTTCGAGTCTGAGGAAATGAGGCTGGAAGGAGCAGGATCTGAGGGGCTTTTAAATTCTAGGAGGATAAGGGAGGGGAAGGGATCACCTGAGGTTCTGAATGTTGATTCTCTGAGGGATCTTGAGTGGAGAGAATGATAAATCTGTTTTGGGATTCAGGATTTTTGGGGCTTTCAGGAGCAGTGAGATTTTTCTTGGCATGCCGCCGACGATTATGGACTTTTGTGAATCCTTCAGAGTCTTTGTTGGTTTCATTAGTAGGGGTTTTGGTCTGAGAATTCAGAGGAAAATCCCAAAAGAGATGGCCATGTTCATGGCATTTTCGGCAACGAAAAGGAATATGCTCATAATCTAAAGGCTGGATCCATTCATAATCGTCATGAAAGAGACTTACTGAATCTGCAAGAGCTTTGGTCAGGTGCATCTAGATGCAGATCCTGGCGTATGAGGTGTATCTACGAGTTTTGGTTTCCTCAGCAACTTTGATAAAAACCCCCAAGCTGTTGCCTATATCCGTTAGCGTTTCCTCTTTCCAGTATTCCGAAGGAAGGGAGTACATGCGGATCCATACAGGAGCCCAACTGAAGTCTTCTTTGTCTGGGTTGAACCGAGCTTTCCAGTCACGGAGGTACAGACCTGAGGAGTTAAAGAAATACGGGCCACCTTCAAATATTCTAGATTTTTCCTCCACGCAGTGGAAAATGGCCGTAAAGAAGCCTTTAGGGCTGAGCTGCAAAGTGACTTGTCCTTTGGGTTTCCATTTTGAAGCGATCCAGCCATGCAGAGACTTTTCAGTTGGCCAGAAACCAAGGAATTTGCCTATGAGCGCGTGGTCCTTCATATATTGGATTTCGCTGTTGATTCGATGACTGGGGAGTTCAACTTTGATTCTCTCTACAGCTTTCGGTATGCATGTGGTCGAGGTCGCCTTTAGTTGTGACGATGAAGGTTGTTGATTCTTGCCTGAGTCCTGGGCATTCGCTTCATGTGCTTCTGGGAGGACAGTTTCATTATTGACCGGATCTGATCCCTGACCGTTGTCTGAGAAACCACCAGGAGTACCCAGAGTTTCTGTGGGTCTGAAGTTGTCAGTGGCAGTAGCTAAGAAAGGAGGGGGGGTGGATCTCGCCCCTCCCAAAGGCTCATCCATGTGTAGCGATCAGTAGGAGCACTGAAGCTTGATCTCTATTAGCCAGGCGAGTGCAGGGGTTAGGGTTTGCTCGTCTGGAGCAGAGCGGTTGTTCATCAAGCGATCCAAAATTTACTGTGCCGAAATGCATGGATCATTTACAAATCCTTTATATATATTAAAGATAAGGGGAATTACTTTATAAATTAATTATAAAATAAGATATCATAAAATTAATTCAAATAGATGGTTAGTTAAAAAGTTATTAACAAAGTTGGTTATATATATATAAAGGGACTTATTAAAATAAATTAATTATAAAATAAAATCATTTTAATTTAGAAGTTATTGAGATATTATGGAATATATATATATATATACTATATCTATATCATATATATATATATATAATATATATATATATATAATATATATATATATATGGATAATATATATATATATATATATATATATATATATAGATATAAGATAGATAGTTTAATTAAGGGTTTAAACTATCATATATCCTAGATTGATATCAGGTTATAGAATTATTATTAGAGTTATGAAAGGATTAATATAATAGTTTTATCATAATACTTCATAAACTTATTAATAAAGATGTATACTTATAACCTAAATATCCTATATAAATATCTTATAATAAATAACAAAACCATGAGAAGCGACTCAAGAGGAGAGGGCCGGGACTCAAAACCACATCAAAGACTAAAGGCCCATAAGAGAAGGATATGGGAAAAAAGTTAAAAAAGGAGGGAGGGGAGCAAGGGAAGAAAACGACTAGGAAGAGAGGGCTAGAATTGCAACTGTTGATCTTCCATCCGTCTTCTCTATTGAGATTGTTCAGTCTTTTCTCAATCTCAAGGGCTTCCCTAAATTTGCGGTGATGGCATTGCGAAACCTTAGCAATAACACTCGCCTCCTCTATACAAACATGATGTTTATTACTCTTCGCATGCTCAGCTAAAGCGGAAGACTTGGTTCTCCTATGGTTGAAGTTAGCTGCATGCTCACTAATCCTTTGATTAATGGAGCGACCAGTCTCACCAATATAGGGGGTCCCACAGGAACAAGGAATAATATAAACCCCTTTCATGTCCTTAGGGTCGATACGATCCTTCACAGATCTAAGGGATTTACGAATGGTGTTGAGGGGTCTAAAGGTCGAGGGGACATTATGCTTCTTAAGAATCCTAGCAATCTTATCAGTGGTCCCTTGCACATATGGAAGATGGACACCTGGGACCTGCTCTTTCGGTTCTCTTTTAGCTAATGAATTTTTGGAAGCTTTGAGGAAAGCTTTCTGACCCAGGTGCTTGCTATAACCATTCTCAACAAAGACATTAAGGAGGTGGGATTTCTCTTTCTCAAAGCTTTTTTCATCAGAGATCCTAAGGGCACGGGTATCCAGGGTGTTGAGAACACCCAAATTCTGAGTCAGGAAATGGTGGGAACTGTCATGAAGATATTGCTCCGTATGTGTTTTCTTTCGAAGCACTTGGTGGGAGAGGGAACCATCACTATTCTTAGAAATAAGAATATCAAGGAACGGGAGGCAACCATCGACTTCTTGTTCCTTGGTGAACTTAATGGCTGATGATTGACTGTTGAGATGATCGAAGAAGAGATCTAACTCCTTTTGGCCATGAGACTAGATGACATTAGTGTCATCTACAAATATTTTCCACAGCTTCAGTAGGAGGCGTGCTGAGTTTAGAGCCTTGGATTCAAAATCTTCCATAAAAAGATTCGATACGATAGGGGAAAGGGGGGAGACCATGGCAACACCACAGATTTGCTCAAAGAACTCTCCTTCAAAACTGAAGAAGGGGGAGGTGAGGCAGATCTCCACTAATCAAGTAGTATCAGGATCAGTTAGGCAGTTGATCACCTCCATGGCCTCATTTAGAGGGATGCAGGTGTACAGGGAAACAACATCAAAACTAACAAGGATGTCCTCAGGCAAGCTTAATGCCCTTGAGCTCCTTAATAAGGGAAGCAGAGTCTTTGACGAAGGACTCTATACGACCAACTAAAGGCTTAAGTTTGAAGGCAAGGAACTTAGCAAGAAGATAGGTAGGACCATCAATGGTGTTGACAATGGGCCTAAGGGGAGCTCCTTCTTTGTGGATCTTAGGAAGTCCATAGATCCTAGGAGTTATGGGATTGCTCTCAATGAGCTTATGGTGCAAGTCACACACAAATTTACAGGATTTAATGGCAAGTGCCACATTTCTAGAAATATTTTTTAAGGGGTTCTTGGGAAGCTTCTTATAGCTTCCACTGTTATGAAGATGATCCAACATCTTACTACAGTAATCAACTTTGTTGAGAATGACAACAGCCCCACCTTTGTCGGCTTTTAGAACAACGATATCATTGTTCCGGTTTAAGGATCTAAGGGCTACCAATTCTTCCTTGCTAAGGTTGCTCTTAGGGGGTTTTGCCTTCCTCAGGATTACTGCATAATCTTACCTGATAGTGTTTTTAATATAATTAGGTAAACCTCTAATCCCAAATTCTATGTCACAAATAATGTCATCCACAAGAATCTTCTTAGGGGCTAAGGCAAAATTCAACCCTTTACTTAAAACACTAAACACAGAAGGGGCAAAGGAGAAACAGGATAAATTGATAACCTTATTCTTTATACTATGATTCTTCCTGCCCCTAAAATAATCATCTGTAGAAACATCCAACCCATCATCATCATTATTCTTATTTTTATTACTACTACTACTACTACTACTATTATTATTGTTGTTATTATTATAATTATAATTATTATCCTTATAATTATTATTAAAATTGTTATTATAATTATTATCGTAATTAAAGTTGTTGTTATAATCATTATTATACCCATCATTGTTTTTATTATAATTCTTATAATTATAATTATTCATATTATTATTCTTATAATTATAATTATAATTATTATAATTCTTACCATAGTTAAAAATGTTATTCTGATTCTTCAACTTGTCCTGACGATGAACCACACTGGTTGGTTCGAAACGCGTTGACAAATGAAATTTCATGTGATTTACGCCGAAGAATCTCTCATAACTATGCAATGTTGTCGAATGTATTAATATAAGAATTGATGAAGCTTGGCAACAAAAATAAGTGGAACAAACAAATGAGAATTCATAAGATAACATCTACACGGACCAAGAAAATCCTACTACAAAGGAAGAACAAGGAAAAGAAGAACAATCTCCATCATGGACAAATTTTAAGCTGGTGCAAGAATACCATCAAGAGAACCAAATTATTAGATATATTGATGTGGTTATACAAACCCGAAGAAGAATAGTAATTCATTGGGAAAAGACAAATTTTCCTTGTTGTTCGATAATAGATCCATAGGACTTTTCAGAGGAAAATGAAGGCCATCATTAGGTGAATGCAATGGAGCGAGGATTGAATCAAATTGAGGAAAAAAAGAACCTTGGAACTTGTGCCATGACCAAAAGTTAAAAATGTGATTGGGAGTTGGTGGGTTTTCAAAAACAAGATGAATAAAGAAGGATATATTGTCAAATATAAGGAAAGATTGAAATGAAAACAATCACTAAATTATTGTTTTTTGAGAAACGGTTTGTCCAGTGGTCTACACCATGGTTAGAGCACAACTACTAGTTAATAACGACAAGAGAACATATCAGCCATGGAAACGTAGGCAAACTTTAGTCAGGTATTTAAGAATTTTTGGAAGCAAGTGTTACATGAAGATAAAAGATGATAATTTCGACAAATTTTGATTACAGAGTAGTCGAGGGAATTTCCCTTGGATACTCAACAAATAATAAAACACTACGAAAAGCTGCAGAATGTATAATGTAAGAATTTACAAAGATTTTCAAGAGAAAGAAGAAGAAAAAACTAATGAGAATTTAGAAGATAATGTCTATGTGGACTAAGAAGTGCCCACTATAGAGGAAGAACAAAAAAAATAAGAAAAGTCTCCATCCCTCACAAATTTTAAGTTTGTGAAAACACATCACCCAGAAAACCAAATTATTGGAGATGCTGATGCAAGTATACAAACTTGGACCAGTAATGGGTGAAAATCATTGGCCAGAGAACCAAATTATTGGACATGTTGACACAGTTATACAAACCTAGACCAACATACAAAGGCTTCCCAAACCGTAATAAGTTTAAGTTGTCCATATACATCAAGTTAATTTGAAAATTTGAATCTTCTAATGCACACAAAATAAATTACTTCCCACGCAAAATTTTGATCTCTTCAACACACAAAAAGGTCATTTGTGACCTTCACAAATATCATTCGTTGCAACATGACTAAAAGCCTTTGAAATATTCAAATTTTTTATCAATTCAACAATGCAAAAGGCATATCGACTAGACACAATTTCTATCAGATTAAGATGCTTATATGGCTTTGGGGCATCCACAAAATTCAATGTTAAAGAGCCAATAATAATAAATAAATAATAAAAAAAGAAAAAAGAAAAAAAATATTTTTGTAATGAGTAAGACACTCTATATTATCATGGCATAGTATTTAGAGGCATAATATTGAAAGGCATAGGTGGATTTTATGAGAAATTTAATATTTTCAACAAGCTTGAATGACATCAAGGCATTCATTGAAATTGACTATTTTGACATACAACAAGGACATGAATTCTTTTGTAAAATTTTATTTTCTTCCATTCTTTACAAGAATCAAGGTCTTTGCAAGATTCAACCTTTTTAACTTTTCCATGGCCATTGAAGATTTTACATGTCATTATGTTAGCGTGGCCAAAGGGTTTTGAGAAATTTGGAAAATTTGGCCTTTTTAGCTTGTTGAAGTGATAGTGTTAGAAAGAAGGAATGGGTCAGTGCAAGAAACAAGAAGGGCAATTTTGTTAGAGGTTATATTTCTAGATAAGTTTTGCAAATAAATAGTTGGTCCAGTAGTCTTGATTATGAACATAGCACAACTCCAAGTTAATAGAAATAAGACACCATATGAGCCATGGAAACGCAGGCCAACTTCAGTTAAGTATTTGAGAATTTTTGGAAGCAAGTGATACACGAAGTTAAATGATGATAATTTGGTCAAATTTTGATTATAGAGTAGATGAGGAAATTTTCCTTGTATAAACAACAAACAAAAAAAATACTACGTAACGATGTGCAGTGCATTAATGTAAGAATTGATGAAGCTTGGCAAGAGAAAGAAGTGGAGCAAACAAATGAAATTTAGAAGAAAACACTCACATGGACTAAGAATAGCCTACTACAAAGGAAGAACAATAAAAAGAAGAACAATGTCCATCATGGAAAACTTCTAATTTTGTACAAAAACATGATCTAGAGAACCAAATTATTAGAGAGATTAATGTGGTTATGAAAACCCAAAGAAGAATGGAAATTCACTAGGAAAAGACAATGTCGCCTTACTCTTCAAAATAGAGCCAAAGGAATTTGCACAAGGTAGCGAGGACCAACATTATGTGAATGCATTGGAGCAATGGTTGAATCAAATTGGGAAAAAAGGAAACTGGTAACTTGTGCCACGACCAAAAGATAAAAATGTGATTGGAATTGGTGGGTATTCAAAAACAACATGAATGAATAAGGGTAGATTATCAAAAACAAGGAGAGATTGAAATGAAAACAATCACTAAATTATTATTTTTGGAGAAATGGTTGGTCCAGTAGTGTACACCATGAACAAAGAAAAACTATGAGTTGATAGTGACAAGACAACATATTAGCCATGGAAACATAGGCCAACATTAGTTAAGTATTTAAGAACTTTTAGAAGTGAGTGTTACATGAAGATAAAAGAAGATAATTTGGGAAAATTTTCATTATAAATTAGACTAGGGAATTTTCCTTGGATACTCAACAAACAATAAAACACTATGCAAAGTTGTGGAATGTATTAATATGAGAATTGAATAAGATTGGAAAGAGAAAGAAGAAACAAATGAGAATTCATAAGATAAAATATATGTGAACCATGAAGTGCCTACTATAAAGTATGAACAAGAAAAACAAGAATAGTCTCCATACCAGAAAACTTTTAAGTTTGTGCAAACACATTGCCTAGAGAACCAAATTATCGGAGATGTTGATGCAAGTATACAAACTTGGACCAATAATGGGTGAAAATCATTGCCTAAAGAACCAAATTATTGGAGATGTTTATGTAGGTGTACAACCTTGTACTGACAATGTGTGAATGTTATGGAACACAGATTAAATCAATTGAGAAAAAATGAACTTGGTAACTTGGGAACCTATTGGGAGATCTTCTATGTTGATGGATGGGGGAATTTTTATGAAAATATCATTTCAGTTAAGAAAATGGTGATTTTATTGTTGATCATAGGCATATTTCACCTTTAGCCCAGAGAAATACAAATTTGATAATTGATTTTTGTAATATGTTAAAAGACAGAAGAGCTCTCGACAACTTCAGTCATGTCCTTCACAAAGTTTGATCTTCTTACTTGTCCAAATGAATCAGATACTTGCCAAAACTTGATAGTTTTAGCTTATCCATATGCATCAAGTAATTCTGAAAATTTGAACCTTTTGAGACTCATAATTTTGATCTCTTTAACAAACGACATTCATAAATTTTGATCTTTTCAACATGACTAAAATTCATTGAAATGCTCAGAAATTTGATCCATTTAATAATGTCAAATGCATGTAGTATGCTTGACAAAATTATATCATATAAATATGCCTGGAAGGCATTAGGGCCTTAATGAAATTCAATGTTTTTCTATATGACTATTGGGTATGTTTCCCATTTCAAATTTCATTCATTGTAACATGACTAAAAGTCTTTGAAATATTCAGAATTTTTTTTTTTTTTTTTCATTCAAAAATGCAAAAGCATAACCACCCCATCCCACATTTACCCACTTTTACAAGCTCTCTAGGGTAAACATGAGCTTAGTGTTACTATGATATGACCCAACCTCCAAGTTATAGTTATGGAAGGGGGGTCTATTAACCGTAAACATACTGCCACCTCCAAGAGCACCTTATCATCTAGATACCAAACATCATATGTTGATGACCCTGTCCTGGGTTGGAACTTTCTTTTTCTCAGGCCTTACACCCCAACCGCATGCATGCCAAGCTATGCATCCAGTTGGAAGGCACCAGTAGCATGCACAGGCCTTCCTCCATGCGGTTTCAACTGAAATTTTCTAGTTCAGAGGGTATGGTTGGAAATCCATATCCAGGTTTTTAGGGCTAGCTACATATCAACTATGCAAAATAACCCAGAACTTCCCATAACTCTACATAAGATGATAATAAGTATGTACATTGAATGTTGAGGCTAGAACTTGCTCAAAACTTTTCGAACACATGAGAAAAAATTCTTCAAACACATGGAAAACACAATAGCTATAGGTCATGAATTCAATGTTCATTGTCTTCTAAACTTTAGAGAATCATCAAGAAGGCTCAATGGCCTCTCAAGCTAGTTGCAACAAAACTAGTTATCTCATGCATTCATTACCCATTCAATAACTCCAAATCATCAATAGATGCCTAACAAGAGCACATCATTTAACCATTCCTATAACCAACATATAACCAGAATGAATCCATGACAACCTAGCCATTAAATCAACACAATAACTAATACGTGTGCATTTTTCACAATAGGAAAATAACTCATATTAACATATGTGAATGCCAACCAAGTCAGGGACTTTTATGTACCACCCTACCATAGATTGGGCTAAACCAAATCTCTCTTTCAGCCATCCACCCATGTGCCATATCCCAAGAATGAATGTGGGATCATAGGGTTTAAACCAAAATAGGACCAACCAGGCTTCTAGAGGCTAAACCACCACAACTCTCAACCTCAGTGATTTCACCTAAACTGATCCAAAAATAATTAATACAAAAACAAGCTTGTATGCCTTCGACTTCCTTCACCAACTCCAGAGGAATTTTCCTGTCTCCACCCATCTGTCAATAGTTCCAGGAGAAATCCCATCTCCACCCTTGACCCTTGGGAATTTTCCTGATGCCACCTCAACTAGGATCCAAGTCTACTAACTATCCAAAGCTTAATCGAAATAGAGAACCCACAACGTCATGATTATATAGGAAATAGCAATGCAAGATTGAAACCACAGTCAATCTAGGAAAATCACATGCCAATGAAAACAAAATAACCAAATAACCACATGCATGTACCACAGATTCAAATCTCAACAAGGAAATCACATGCAACTTGTTACTTGCAATGTATTCATGTTGTAGCTATTAATCCAACCTTCTTTTCTATTTCCCACAAATTCCTTTGCTTTCTTGCTCACTTCTCTCCAAGTCCAAGTGAATGCTAGGATGCTCCAAGAATTCTCGAAGTGTGTAAGAGTGGAAGAAGAGAACTAGAATGATCAAGGCTGAGCCAAAAAATTGTCTGAAAGTTGTCAGTTGTTTCTCTGATGCCGTTTTATCATTGATTTCACATGTCTCTTCCTTTCCTTTTTCATTTTCTTCACTTTCCTCCATTTTCTCTCTAATTTCCCTTGCATGCATATTTTTGTATCTTCACCTTCATTTTCTCCTATTTTCTTTTATTTCCTTAATTAAATGCCATTTTTTTCCTCTTTTCCTTTGACAATTTCCATAACAATTAATAAACCACAAGTGATGCACACTATAATTTTTTCCCTCCATTCAGCTTGGAATACATGTCCCATGACCTTTGTTTTATTTTATTTACATGGAAAATCAACCAAGGGTTGTTACAAACCCCTCCTCCTTTGGGGAACACCATCCTCGTTGTTTTATGATGATTATAACCAACAAAACATACTGCTTATGGAGCTTTATAACAAAACTAAATGCAATATTTACAATATATCAAAGAGCTAAAAACGTGATTGACATACTGCTTTTTGGAGCTTTAAAAGATAGCTCGTTGTAGTATTTACAAAATACTACTTATTGGAGATTTATAACACAACTCATTTTAATATTTACAATAAACACACACACACACACACACACACACACACACACATATGTATAACCAAAACAAATATACAAAACACATTTTCTAAACCAAAAAAGAAGGAAGGATACAAGGTCTACATCTAATCAACCATCTCCCATGTAGTTTCATCGGGCCCAAAGTGCTTCCACTACACTTTAACTTGTTGCATTGCTCGGTTCTAGAGCATGAGCATCTTTCACTACATAATTCATTGTGGATCAGGTTGTAACTCCCTCGCTAGTTCCACCTGGAATATAGACCAATCAATCACATGATTAACACCATGTACATATCTCTTAAGTAATGAAACATGGAAAACATCATGTAATTTCAATGTTGGAAATAGTGCAAGTCTGTAGGCCACTGGTCCAATCCTCTCAAGGATCTCAAATGACCTAAAATACCGAGGTGCTAACTTAGCACATGACCCAATCCTCAAGGAGCTCCTCTTGGGCTTGATGTGAAAGTACACATGCTCTCCAACCTGAAACTCCTTGAATGCTCTATGATAATCATGATAACTCTTCTACATGTCCCGTGTTGCCTTTAAATTCCTCTTAATAACTTGCATCTCCTACTTCATATTTGCCAATATATATGGTCCAATCAACACCTTGTTCACTAGGTCACTCTAGGTGATAGGAGTATTATAGCTCCACCCATAGAGAGCCTCAAATGTACTCATCTTCAAGGATACCTGGTACCCTTATTATATTCATACTCTAGTAATGGAATCTACTCCTCCCACTTCCTTTACCAATGCATGACATACATCTTTAACATATCCTCAACAATCCTATTAACCCTTTCTATCTACCTGTATGTCTGCAGATGATAAGTTGTTTTGAAAGATAACTTTGTCCCCAAGCCTGCAAACAACTCGTTCCAAAACTTGGAAGAAAATTTGGCATATCTATCTAATATAATCTTCTTGGGAACTCCATGTAACCTCACTATCTGCCTGATGAAGATCTAAGCTACCTCACTAGCTAAATTTGTAGACTTCACTATAATGAAGTGAGCTACCTTGCTCAACCTATCAACCAAAACCATGATGGAATCATGTTGTCTCGATGTCCTCAGCAATCCTACAATAAATTCCATGGAAATTACCTCCCATTTCGATTCTGGAATCAGAATAGTCTGTAAGAAACTAGCTACATGTTTGCACTCCACTTTCACTTGCTAACATTCCAATCATCTTCCAACAAACTTATCCACTTCCTTTTTCAATTTCGGCCAATATTATAACTTCTTAACAACTGTGAAAGTCTTCTGGTATCCTTGGTGGCCTGAATATGGATTGACATGAAACTCTCTCAATATAATCTTCTTCAGCTTACTACTATCTGTCACATAAATCTTGTTCCTGAATTTGACCAAGCCATTTGTTATGATCTGATACTCATGACCATGATCACCTTCACTCTGTTGTTGCAACCTCTACTTCAGTTGCTGATACCTCTCATCATGTTGCCCTGCATGCAAGATCTACTCCAGTATATATGTCCCATAAGAGCTCATAGCTGAAACATGATTCACATTCACTCTCCTACTGAGATCATCCATAACCTGGTTCTCCTTACAATTAATATACCTTATCTTAAAATCAAAGTCACTAAGGGTATCCAGCCAACTTGATTTCCTTGAATTCATATTAGGTTGGTCAAACAAGTATCTCAGTCCACTGTGATCACTCATTAGGAAAAACCTCCTGCCCAGGAGATAATGTCTCCACATCTTGAACGTGTGAATGATAGATACTAACTCAAGATCATGAGTCACATAGTTCTTCTCATGCTCATTCAACTTCCTTGATTCGTAGAAAACCACCTATCCTTCCAGCATTAGGACTCCACCAAGTATTACCTTACATGCATCTGTATAAAACACAAACTCCTTATCGAAATATGTGATCTTTAAAACTGGATCATTTGTAAGAAAATGCTTCAACTTACCAAAACTAGTTGCACACTTCACAGTCCATTCAAACTTATTTCCTTTTCTTTGTAAGGATGTAATAGGTTAGCCAATATTTGAGAATTTCTTGATGAACCTCCTGTAATAACCTTCTAGTCCCATGAATGATATGACCTCATCCACATTCCTGGGAGTTTGCCACTCCATGATAACTTTAATCTCTTCAGGATCCACTGTTATCCCTTCCTTGGAAACATGTCCCAAGTAATGAATATGAGACTTATAGAAATTGTAGTTGTTGAGCTTGGCATACAATTGATGCTTTCTCAACAATCTCAACATTGTTACTAGATGTCCTATAGTTCCTCCTCATTCTTGGAATATACCAATATACCATCAATAATGACTATCACAAAATTGTCTAGGTAAGGACACAACACATTTGTGCAAAATACAGTCTTGTGGATGTCTCCTTCTTTGATGCACACTTGATGATATCTTGATCTCACATCAATCTTTGAAAATATTGTTGCTCCCTTCAACAGGTCAAACAAGTCATTAATCCACGACAATGGATACTTGTTCTTGATAGTCACCTTATTCAACTACCTATAGTCAATGCACAATTTGAGAGTACCATCCTTCTTCTTTACAAACAACGATGGTGCACCCTAATGATCCGATTTAAACAGGAACGCAATAGATTACAGAGATAACCATAAATACAGAGATGCGATAACCATAAATAAAGAGATGCAGCAGAAATAATACTTCATTTCATTAATGGAAAATACCGAAATATGCTTACAACCAGAATTG